>LS057716.1:0-10670 GCA_900241095.1 Acartia tonsa
GGCCTACCTTGATTGGCTTGCTGCAAGATTTCTTCATTATTTGGCAGGCAAGGTCTCAAATTTACCAGGCAGTTCAGGCAATCATTTACAAATAGAACATACATTTCTCTGAAGTCCTTGATAACATTTTTAAAAGAAATTTGCAAGTAAACAAGGATGACAACATCTATAAAAGCAAAGCTCTAAAACGGTAGGACAATCGAACATTAACACTTGTAGAGTGTCAGAACTGAATGAGTGACTTGATTATAGAGATGCTTCGAATATTATATTGTACTTTTTGTCCTAGGAATTGGTATTCCAAAAATCAGATCAATCGGACAATTATATCACATATAAATTTGTTGTTAATAAAGTTAAAAATTAAAAATGTTAATAAAGTTAAAAATTAATATGTTTAAAATAGACGTACAAACATTCCGGTAACAATTATAGAGTTGCTATGCTTTCTAAGTTGTACCTAGATACTAAAGGAATCATCATTGAAAGGACAATTCTAACATACCAAACTTAACGAAAATAGCTATCTGTTACGGACGTACGGACAGACCTTAATTATACAAAAGCTATGCTTTCAAAAATCTTTTAAACAAGAATTAACTAAGATGAAACATATACATAATTACCTGTAAAACTAAAACATAGACAATGAAATTAATGGCAAATATCCAACAGTACCAATTGTAACCTAGATCAAATAAATTGAATACAATACCCTACTGTTTTTAAATGATCTAAAAATTTTTAAAATTCATAGATTTTTTTTCAAGTTAGTGTATTTTTGTCATCAAAACTGTGAATTTGACAGCCTAATTGAATTTCATGGGTTTAAAAATGACAGTAAAACTGTGTTTATGACAGTAGTAAAGCTGTAATTTTGACAGTGCAGTGGATAAAATAAATATCGCCAAAAATACAGCTAAAAACGAAACTGACAAAAACACACCCAATTTTTTCAAAAACACAATGGCTGTATTTTTGCTAGTGGTAAAAGTGGCAGCACCCCGTTATCAAATAGGTAGCTTACCAATGATGTATGCTAAAGAAGTATGATCTCCAGGAACAAACCATTCTAAATAAAATGTTAATTATGAATTCAAAACAATGAAATGCGGACATTTTTAAAACTATGATTGCGCGGCTTGTATTAGTATTTGTGCTACATATAGTTTTGGAGTTACCTGGTAAAATGTCCCAACTGACTTGCGAGTATATCATTAATTATTAAAGTATGGGTTGTGGCTTGTGTTAATAGTATAACATGTTACGCATACTATACCGTTAGAACTGCAATGAGCTCTAGCTTTTGGGAAATACAATTACAGTTCCTGTGCTACAAATAATTTAGGAGCTAGGTGATAAAATGTTCCAACTGAATTAAAACTTTTCTCAAACTTTCTTACTTTCTTCAACTTAGCTCCTAAATTACAAATATCAAAAAAATAGAACTTATATTTCCAAAAAACTAAAGAACAGCTCAGTATTTTATGAAAGCTACCTACCTATCCACAAGTAGGGAAAGGTAAAGATTACATATGATATAACAATAACCCAAAGAGTTTTGTTTATGGAACAGAAATCCACATACTGAAGTTGGTCATCTGTACATATTAATAAAATCTAAACAGGCTTACTTGTCTTTGTTATTATGTTATAAAGGAATTCAGTTTAACTAAAGTTTTAATTTAACATAAACTGACAATTTAAAAAAATGAGTAAAAGTTGTGAAAAGTCTAAACCTTCAAATAATTCAGATATATTTTACTTATATGCTTAGATATCTTTCCTTGATTCAATTGTGTCAACAATGAACTTTGTTTGATATATTTATACAATGAGATTGGTACCATCACTAGGTACGCTAACAAAATAAGGAAACATGGAACAAAAAAGGCAATCGTGTAAATAAACGCTGAGGAAGAAAATCCCAAACATTCTGTTTTACAGGAATATGTATTACACAAGGCATGGAGGGGGTTAAACCCAAACTTGCTCCAGTCCAATCCAATTAAATTTACTTCAAATGTTATAGGAATGAGTATGATAAAGGAAAAAGCCCAAGCAAAAGCACACAGCATTCCAGTTAAGCCCTTGCTGATAACCTGTCTTCTCAGAGGGTTACGCAAGGCCAACATCCTGAAAAATAAAAAATAAGTTTGATTAATTTATAGAAGCTTCTATAGAACCCATCGTTTAGGATATCTTTTCTTAACAATAATATATCATTATTCTTATATTCAATTTTCATTCAAAACTGATTAATTTTTGTTGAATTAGAACCATTCTCATCTTAACCAAAAAAATGTGTCTAGCGTCATATTATTTCCAGTTTTTTACAAATATAAAAATGTACAATCATAAGATTTAAACCAGTTTTTTTAGCCCATGCCTGCGGCATATCAGGGTTAAAAAACTGTTTTTAATCTTATAATTGTAAATTTTATATCCACAGAAAGCTGTTTATAATACAATGAAAGAAATAACTATTATCTAACCTGACAAAAGCTATCATCCCAATAGTCAGAAAATCTGTATACTCTATCAACTTCCTTACTGTGGCAGTCAACCAACAAATCCAAGTTGAAAATGTTCTACCTTCATTGAAGTAGATAACAAGGATGAATGGTAGGCCAAGTAATATAAAAGCCAGATCACAAAAAGACAGCTGGCATATAAGTATGGTTGTAGCGTTCCATCTTAGAGTGTATTTAGTAGGATATCTAAATATTTGATAATATTCAATTGAGGATGGTTTTACTAGAAAGTATTAGTATTAAAAATTGTATTCAAATGTTGGTGGACCCATTGATTTTGAATTGATTAAGATATATGTGCTTTTTAATGACATCAGATTTGTGTTATATTGTAGTATATAAAGCAGAGGGCAATAATCATTTAAGCTCTGCATACCATGAACTAAAGATATTAGAGATAAAGCATCTATCAAAAGAGAAAAATTGTCTGATAGATGTCTGAATGTAGATACTGTCAATAAAAACCAAAGTGTAAAATACAATAAGCATTGAAAAAAGTCATTTTTAAGTAAAAAATAGATTTTTTATTTCTCCCAAAGGGGCAAAGAGGGGATTTGAATTTTATTGAATATTGAGTATAGGTCAAAAAAATATCTCCTGTATGGTCTGGTTTTAAGTTTCTAATTAATGTTGTTGTGTTTAATTCCTTTTTATTTACCTGACATAACAATAAGGAATTGCAAACAAAGTCAAAATGTTTCCCACAGCTCCTGTATATTAAAGCATTTAAGAATTAAAATGAATTTTGAATTAATTATATTTCAAAAACAGATTATTTACCATTAGATGTATTACCTATTAGAAAGATACAAAACATGTTAATGATAAAGAAATATTTGTAATTTGTTTTCATGAATGGAGGATAACAGCCACTTTCAACCTCATGTTCCAGTTGTACTATGCTAAATTAATAAGATATTTTATTAAAATTATGATCATAATTATTTCCCACCTTACTTTGCTAAAAAAAAAAATAGTATCAAATTCATCCAAAATAGGTAAGGAAGATTTGATTGGACAAGATTTATTTTGATGGAAGGCACCATTTTTAAATATTGAGACAAAAAATTTGTTTTAAATATATACAACCTTTGATATGGATGGTTCTTATCACAGAAAATTTTAGCATTGCATTTCAATTTTAAAGTTCCTAAAAAAAATATTCTTCAAAAATTAATAATTGTATTGCTTTTTCCAGTATTGCTTCCAAACGGATTAATATCTGGTTGATTAGAGACGGTTCTCAGCCATACTGAAAAACCATGTATAGCATCGTATTATATCCAGTTTTCTACACATACAAAAATGTACAATCATATGACTAAAGCCAGTTTTTTAGCTTGTGCCTTTGGCATCTTGAGGGTAAACAAACTGGTTTGAATCTTATAATTGGACATTTTTATATCCACGGAAAGTTGTTTAAGGTTAAGGGGGTTAAGTTATTACTTATAGGGATGCTTGCTTAGTATATGACTTTAAATGGATTTAGGCTTTAGTCATTTTCTTTGCACCAAATAGTTAGGACTTAGTATTTCTATGTGGCATGCCTTTAATTAGGTGGTCATCCTTTATTGTTAAAAAAAAATATAATTATAACTTTACCATTAAAATCATAAAGGGTAGAATTATCTACAGTTCCAGTGTTATAATGTAGATCAAGTACTCCATTTATCTATTAAATAATGCTTTGCTTAACAATTTAGTACAATATTTTCTGTTAAGATTACCTAGTATAATTAAAAAATACTTGATTCATTTAAAAATTAACAATTTAAAAACAAAAAACCTGATCTCTTTTAACAACTATCAAAAGCACAACAATTATAAACACAATGGTTAGAATTTTGCCTAAACAAAAGTATTTACACTTAGTTAATTTAAGAAAACATGTATAATAACATTCATAACAGCTAAACTAAATAAAAGAGACAGTCAGCTAGTCAAACAAACATTAAGAAAAAAAGGTTATCAACATAATTAATTAGATTTACATTTTGATGTTTTTAATGAAAATTGCATGTTAATCCCTACAAAGTCACTTATATATGCTTACATTTTAGATATTGATTTTAGGTTTGCTTCCCTATTATAACACTATTATATCCCAGGAATCCATATTCCAAAAAAATCTTAAGATTTCAATTACTACTGAACTGACTGAGTTCTCCATTTTAGGGAAGCTTCAAATAGGTCCTTGGATAGTTTTAGGTTATTTTCAAATTAGGTCTTAGAATATACTTTAAGTTGTCTATCCTGAATAGCAGTCAAAAATTATGTTTCTATCATTTCTAACAGTCATATATATTCAAATACTTAAATACAGTTCAAAGATAAAATTCAAGATTATTGTTAAAATCAATAAAATTTTAAAGTGAAAAGAGTGCAATTATATTCATTAAGTTATTAAATTTAATATTTTTAAGCAAGCTTTTCTAAATATCTGTACAAAAAAAATAATCTTAAGTTCAAGATTTTAAAACTTTTTGCTGTAAATTACCAAAATTTTATTTGTGATACAAATTATATAATTGGAGAATGTGTACATATTTTGGTTCGTGCACATCAAACTTGCTTTATATTTATTTAAATTCTATAATGATATGCACTAGCAAAAATTGCCAATAATAATTAAATACTTACACACAAATTTGCGAACAAGTGCTGCCATTTTGTAAATCAATTACTAAACTGCAAAATGTTTTAATTGGATGTTTTCATTTTGACGCCTAGAGACCAACTGAGTGAGTAAATGACTGATAAGCAAGTACATTGGGCCCAGGGAGGAAGGAGACATTCAGCTGTTTATTACACTTGCCCAAAAAGTCTGTAAAGAATGATTCTCATTTGTTGGCTTAACACTTAGGATTTTCATGGAATATTTATTGGTTGTTTCATTTAGTTAAGTGTCCAAATGTTAGACATTAGGCTGTTTATAACACTAGTCCCCAAAGTTTTATAATAATGTTTTCTTAATCGTTGGTCTAACAATAAAGGGACTTTTATTGAGTTTTAATTGGTTAATTCATTTAGTATAGTGTCCAAACGTTTCAATCAATAATTGTAATCTACAGAAGTAGGGATTTTATGTATCATCGTTTGGGATGTACATAAATTTATCGGCCATTGTTTTATCTCTTTAGATCTCTGTATTGGGCCCCTGCGTTAAGCAACCATATATTAAGGGGAAAGGGCAAGTTTTGGTAAAGAGGATAGCAGACAGACACGCGCAACTTTTCAATAATTTTGCAGTTTGCGGGGATATTTTTAAATAATGAGATAAAGGGATATGTAGCTACGTTAAAATATGTTTATTTCTCGTATTCATTCGAATCCGGTGGATAGGAACCGATTCTCATCCATACGAAAAAACTATGTCTAGCATCGTATTATATCCAGCTTTTTACGAATAAAAAAATGTACAATCATAAGATTAAAACCATTTTTTTATCCGCGGAAAGCCGTTTAAAATACGATGCGGGAAATAACTATTCTTGCATGTCTTTGTTACACAAACTGGTAGATCAATAGGCATAATATTTTTAAGGAAAAGGAGGCTTGTACCCACCTCACTTTAATTTTTAAGATTTAGATTTTTCAAGTTTATTTTGCAAATTATTAAATAAAAACATGTAATTTATCTATAATACAAAGTAGCTTGATGTCTGTCCGTCCGTCCGTCTGAAACTTCAGATCTCGGTAACCACTGAACCGATCGGATTCTACTCTTCAGAGAATATACCTACCGGTCCTGTGGTGGTTTTAGACTATTTTCTTGAGGGGTGGGACACCCCCAACCCCCAAAAAAACAAAAAAATCCCCCCCATTTTTTTTGTAGGAGAAATCCTTATTTTAGATATTCTTATTTTTTTTAAAAAGAATTTCACCTTAACTTTTTTTATCATCTCTTGGGGCAAAGCCCCTAGAGGACAGGGGCGAAGCCGCTAGTACATATATATATTGTGTCTTATATCCCAACCAAATAGGAAAAAAACATGGAATAAATCTTATTTTTCTTTCTCTTTATCTCCTATGTAATTTCTTTATGTAAGACAAATAAAAAGGATGTTCATTAATCTTAAACTTTATATTAAAAAATGTTCATAAATTTAAATAGGTATCTTAAGTTGATAAAATAAAATAAGATAGTTTTAAAAACTTAAAACTGACTGACAAATGAACATTAGCTCCATTTTCACGGTTTTAAAATAGGTATTAGGATTCCGCCGAAAAGACTTTAAAGGCAAATGTTCTGATGCTCCGGTTGTAAAATAATAGAATTTCACCCGCAAACTTGTTGGACAAAAATTACTAGTGATTATAAAAAATGGCAATGGCTAGGAGTCATTACAGCTCTTTCAGTATCAAGGATTACACAGATTGTCAATGTGAAGAAAATTTTTTTTATCCACATATGGTCTCCAAGTATTTTTAAGGGTTTTTAAAGTGCTTAGCGACTTTAGATTTCTCCTCCGCCCCCCACACACAAATTTTGGGGTAAATATAATCAAATGGAGGTGGTTCTTTATGCATAACCCTTCGGAGGGCTCTAACACTGCAGGGTCCCTACCAGTGGTGCTCTAACCCTGTTACCTTGTACCAAATGAAACCCAAACTAAAGTAAATCAATAACACAAGAAAAACTAACCCCTGCCCCTTTTTTTTCTGTGCTCGACTATGTACGTTTAGGGAAACCTCCTTTTTTGCCTTTTAGTAGAATTAGTTTTATAACTAGAAAAACTATGTATTGAATTTTAGCAAAATATATTTGAGTAGAAATAAACAAATCTGTCCCCATTTTCCTAGGGCACTAAACACAGCTACCTAAATCCCTATATATGCTTGAGTTTATTTGAGGACAAATTGAGGTTACTTTAACAAAGTGTTGGAAAATATATTTATGTTTTTTCAGGGATCTTCAGGGATAGGACAATTGACAATATATTTTTAGAATCATCCCTTGTGTAAGTTATAATTATTGGTGGAAAAGTTTGAACACTGTTACTTTGTCGTATGTATGATAATTATACCCCCAATAAAATGCATCTTTATTCTTTGCGCAAATTTAATTACTACCCCTTTTTTCTCTCTTAGATAAACAGTGGTCACATGATGGTAATTGCGCAAAGGGACTTTTCCCCTAAGATCACCGGCCTCAACCCACCCCCATCCCCACATATGACCACCCACCCCACTCTAGTCCTACTCAGCCCCTAACACTAACAGACACACGCAAGCACACATCCATCCATACACACACACTTATAATATTAATTACACCTCCGCAAAAAATTTGAAGATGATGAAATGTATCTGTGCGTGTGTCTGATTATTCGTTAGACTGTTTGTTTGTTCGTCTGTTTGTCTAACCCAGGTTTGTCGGCATAATTCTTTGTCGGTATGTCTGAAAAACACGTGGGGCCTCTAACCAATAAGGATAGGACTAATATAGATTACAAGCGCGAAATAACAAGGATAAACTTATACAAACGGGCTTATGCCTTTAACGATAAATTGTAATTTTAAACCCAATACTTAATACTTAATATGATATCTTTTTAATGTTCTATAATACGTCACGGCGATAAAATAAAATTTTTCGGGTCAAAGCTCTAGTTTAATAGATTTAAAATCTTACAAACAATCATACACTCTAATACTGTTTTATTTATTCTGTTCTATTTATTTTATTCTATTTTAAAATCCAATAAGTTTTTTCGTTGTCTTATGGTGTCTTATAATGTATTATAACAAATTTTGGTCAAAGCTCGATGAGATATAAGATAATATAAGATGAGATACACATATCTTTAGGCAAAAATTTTTAAAATTCTTATAATTAACCTAATGTTCTTACAAAACTCCACCCCACAGCACATATTCAGAAATATTACGCATTAGAATAATCAGGAATAATCATGACATATCAACATATTCTATATTACTAATCATTTTTCTATCATCAATTCTACTATCAATATTATTCATTATTTAAGGAAACACCCTCCCCCATGTCCCATCCGACCCAATCTCCCCGGGGTCGACAAGGTTCTCGGACATGTCATGCTCTTTGATGCTTGAACCTGGCTCAACGGGCCAGGCTCAGGATAAGAACAGCATCGGCATGTGAACTAACGCAACAGCTCGTCGGTCTTTTAGACTATAATCACAATAGTGATTGGGTATGAATTATTCATACCCACGACACCCCTGTACGGTATCAAGAAGTCTAGATATAGCGTTGGATACAATCATACACCATAAATGTTTATCTATTCTGTCTTAAATAAATGTAATTAGTATCATTGTAAAACGGAAGGGCCAACAACGTCACAGTTGTCGACCAATTCCGCATAGCCAGTGGGCTATTAACCAATGCAATATTGTATCTACTTGTTGATTTCTAAATAAATTATTATTATACATGATATTTCAGTATGGATGATCACTGGTTAAAATCGTGCGGATGATTCAGTTTCGAAGCCATACTGGAAAAGAGATTCTCTCTAAAATATGCTTTCTCAAAAATTTTGTAATGTAATTCTAAATATCCAAATATTTCAGGTTTTTTAAATGTGGTTATTTTTTTATGGCTTCTTCGTTAAATCTTTTTTAAAAGTATGAATCATGTATTTTCAATTGTGAATTTATTTAACTTTTTTTATTTTATTATACGTGTACTATATAAAGCAAATTATCAAAAAAAAGTATGTTGGTTCATTTAGTTTAAAAGAAATTATAGATTATAAATTTAAAAGTAATTTAACCATTTTTTTCATAATTTACAATGCTAAAAGGAAACAAACACTCTAAAACTTATTTTCTGTGGCCAATCCAAAATATGGAAATAAAAGTATAGATTTTATATAGCAGAATAGGAAATTTGGCTGTTCGTCCATAAATCTGCAATTTAATTTACAAAATTAACGTACAATCCCAATAATGACAGACAAAGTTACCCCTGTGCATGTGCAATTAGTTTAATTGCTTCCCTTTGGAGTATCATTAAATTAATCAGGCTATTAGCTTATTCTTGCTGTGCTACTTTTGACATATTTGTCTTTGATTCTTTCTCACATCCAATACTTTTTATTTTTAGCAAGTATTGTCTTTAAATTTCGTATATTATGACTCCAAATTTTAATTTTAAAGACAAATCTTTGATTTTGAATTTAATCAAATTCCTAAGATTTCTCAGACATGGATAGTAACTCAATGATTTTATATAATTCCATATTAAATGTTAATATTTTAAGACAATCCTTATAATAAAGTAAAATAATTTCTGTCTGTGTTTGTCTGTACCGAAGGATCTCGCTGGTTCTCCTTTACAGTGTAGCTGTACATAGGTCCTGGGAAGGCTTTTAACGGCTTTGGATAAAGTTACAAACATTTCTGATTTTTTGAATAGCACAAATTTAACACTGTTCTAGATGCCTTGAGCGTCCTATTGAAATGTAACATTCATAAAGTCAAACTTTTTTTATGAATCTTTTTTAGAACTAGCTTCCATGTTCCTAATATTAGCAAAGTATGTCCTTATGCAAAGTTTATTGATCTCTTAATCAGAATGTCATGTACACACATATTTAACAATATAGATAATTCCTACATTTATATTTGGAATTAACTTTGTGGAATTTTTGAGACATATTCTATGAAAATTACTTAAAAATTAAGAAAAGGTAAATAAAAATGCAATTTAAAAAAATTGCTTCGTGGTCACTTTAACTAATATTAATAATCCTATCCGCTTAATCCAGATTTTTGCAAGGGCTGGTAAGATTTTTCTCGTTTTCATTCGAATCTGGTGGATAGGAACCTCGTCACCTCGGGGCTAAAAAAAAACTGGTTTTAATCTTATAATTGTACATTCTTTATCCTTGGAAAGCCGTTTATAATACGATGCGAGAAATAACTATTAAAATCATAAGGGAAGTGCTCTTGCAATTGAATTTTAATAACTTTACCTGACATTCATGATATTATGGAAGAAAAAACAGGTATAGTCCCTTTCGTGACATCGCCTCTTAAACTGTTTTTAACCTATTTTTGAATGGGAGGTCAAAAATATACTAGGACACCTATAGAATCAGACTGCAGAGCCCAAATTTGAATTAAGTCCCCAATAAACTTTTT
>LS057717.1:0-10669 GCA_900241095.1 Acartia tonsa
ACTGCAACTTTAAAAGATTAGCAATAATTAAATAATAATCGATTAATATCGCTGTATTAGAACCAGTTCTCAGCCGATAATGAAAAATAATGTATAGCATCGTTTTACAGACAATTTTCCACGATTATTGAAATAAAAATAGAAAAATTATTCTTAGTTTTGTAAGCCAAGGCCTTCGGCCCCTCGGGGCTAACAAAACTTGTTTAAATCTTAAAGTATTTCATTTTACTGTTCACGGAAAGCTGTCTATGATACATTTAAAATTTACCGCTTTGTATAGAGGCCCCCAATCATCAGTTACTTTTATCGATCCAGGTTCCTTTATACTCAAGCACAAGTAGGAATTAAAATTAGCAGGGATCTAAAGGGATAAGACAATGAAGGATAAATTGATGTGTATCCCCAGGACCCCAATGTTGATACACAAAATTTACTTCTTATGTTATTGAAATTAGTGGTTGAAACGATTTGACACTCAACTAAATTAACCAACCAATCAAAATTCAATAAAACACCTAAGGTTGTTAAGCCAACGAATAAGAAAACGTCATAAAAAAACTTTGGGGGCTAGTGTAATATACAGTCCAACGTCCCCTCCCTCCCTTTACTCAAGCACAAGTAGGAATTAAAATTAGGGTCAGGGACAAGTAATCTAAAAAAAAAGGACAATTATATCCAAAATTAAGCTAACAACAAGATACTAACAGAATTTTAGTTGAATATTTTAGATATAATAAAATTGTCCTATCGATTTCAAACTTTGCAGTAGGATTCCTATAACATTTGGGTTCGATTTACAACTCTATAAGCGTTACCAGTCTATACTTTCATTTGATACTTACTGATTTTTTAAATTTTTTTGACAAAACCTTTTTGTATGATATGATAATCCTATTTATCTGATTTTAATAATGGGTAATGATTTATGGGTAATGGGTAATGATTTATAGAACAACAAGATAAAATATTATAAGCAAGGCATCTCTTTAATCAAATTTTGAAAATATCAACGAATAAATCCAACTCAATTTTGTATTTATCCATTTATTATTAATTTTATTTGTCAATTTTTTTCATCAAACATGTCCCTTTATCTGCAAACAAGTAGGAGTTATAATTTATTTTTCAACTGTAAGATTAGATTCTTTTTTTCAAAATTGGTTTCCCGATATTTTGTATTGGTTTAATTTAAATGATAACATTTGGTTAGCTTACAATTCAGGGATCTTAAGGGATAAGACAAATTGATTTACATCCCTAATGATTATACATAAATTACTCCTGCTGTAGAATATAATTAGTGGTTTAAACGTTTGGACACTCAACTTAATGAATTAACCAATCAAAATTCAATTAAAGCCCCAAAGTTGTTTAGCCAACGAATAAGAAAACGTTCTTATAAAACTTTGGGGACTAGTGTAATAAACAGCCCAATGTCCCTTCCCTGCCTGTTAACATACACAGTATGATAAGTATAAGATATACCTTAAAAATCAATATTTTAAAACTACAGTTAGATCTCCAATAATTCAATGGTTTATTTTCACATAAAGTTTTAATGTGAATGAACTACAGGTGTTAAATTTATAAAGTTTATATAATAATAACATTATATAGAATAGAATTACATATATTAACAGTAGGAGCACTAGAGGAGAACTTAATCATATAAAACCTTAAAGGAGGACGGTTTAAAGAAATCGGGAGGGGGGGGGGGCGGGGGTAATCTGAAGAGAGATGGTACAAAAATAGCCTAAAACTACCCCAAGACTCAAACCCAAAAATAAAATAGCAAAAACCACCACAGGACAAATTTGAGGTTCCCTAAAATTGATAAATTAATCAGTTCAGTAGATCTTAGCGGATAAACAAAGAAGTCCAAACTTTTCAACAAATATTTAATTATCTTTAGAAGGGAAGATTTTGTTTATCATCACTTGGGATGAATAGAAACTTATCGTCTATTATTTTATCTCTAAGTTGCCTTGAATTGACCATCTTTTGTGTCTGAAAATTCTTCTCAAATTAAAAAGAATAGTTTCGTTGTATCTTAAGTAAACAAGGATGACAACATCCATAAAAGCGAAGCTCTGAAACGATAGGACAAACAGACATTAACACTTATAAAGTGTCAGAACTGAATAATCAGAATATAAATGAATAAAAGTCCTAGCAAAATTGTGGTAAATTTGTTGAAAAACTTCTTGATACAGGAAAATGTTTATGGACATACCTACATTTTAAGGACATGATTATAGAGTTGCTTTGCTTATAATATTGTACTTTGTCGTCCCAGGAATCAGTTTACCAAAAATCAGAACAATCGGATAATTAGATCACATAAAAAAAATTTGCTAAAAAAGGAAAAAATCAACAGGATTAAAAAGGACGTGCGGACATTTTTGTAATGATTACAGAGTTGCTACGTTGCTAAATCGTACCTAACTACAACAGGAATCACCATGCAAAGTTTGAAATCGATAGGACAATTCTAACATGCCTAAAATCAACGAAAAAATCTATCCGTCTCGGACGGGCGGACTGACCATAATTATAGAAAAGCTTCGCTTTTTAAAAAGTATAAAAATGAAAATAATTTAATAGTTTATAATGCATTTATCCATGAATAAATCCCAGATATTGAATGACATTTTGTAGAATATACTATTCATCCTCCATCTGCCTAACCCTGTATCCCTGTTGGCCACTATTGGTCCAATCCAATGGATATATTATTACTTGGATCTTACACCAGATTTTCTTCTTCTCTTAAAAGTGAAACTTGCAGCGGTTTAAAACAACGATTTCCCCCATCCACCCGCTTTACCCTATCCCCTCCCCCTTCTTCTAGATGAACGAACTGACCAATAAACGAGTTCCATTTTTTTTCTTTCCTTATATCCATGAATATTGTACAATTACATCCACTATATTGGTCCTGAGAATAAAGAACAGGTGGTTACAATTTTAAAATTGAGCTCGGGTTCTTCTTATTAGTGCTTCTTACAATATTACTAAAAAAAATATGTAGCATTAAATCTAAAATTTTATTATTAGGTAACATTTAGAGGACAATGGACTGAAAATCCAAAGCTTTTTTTATGCTTTTGATTTGTCAACTACAAAACTTTGGGTACTTTTTATTTTGTCTTGATTTGTTTGTTTGTGCCGAAGTGTGTCCATACTTCAAGTAACTCAATAATATCTTAAGAAGAATAAATTGTTAAGTATGATTCAACTAATTTCTTAATATCTTTTATAATATAATTTTTATGAATAAAAAATTTGAAAGATTTACTAATCTTTCGTTATTAAAATTGGCGGTTCTGTATGAAATACCATGTTCTTGTGCCTTTCTCCCATTTTAAAACCAACCTTTTCTTTTCCCTTTACATAACACCATATTAACCCCCGTCCTCTTCTAAGGCCACTTATAATTTTACCTTTTTGTGGGGGGTCGCCAAGATTTATTCCAACTTTTGTCTACTTTGAATTTTTGTTTAAGTGGGTTTTTTTAAGTAAGTAAATAGACATCATTGTTTACAGGTCTTCAAGAATTCATATGAATCAGGGAGGGTGGGGACATGTTTATTCCACTGGTTCCCAAAGTTTTTTACTAATGTTTTCGTATTCGTTGGCTTAACAACTTTGGTGACTTTTATTTAATTTCAATTTTTTAGAGTAAAAACGTTTTAACCACTAATTGTAATCTATTAAAGGGGTAATTATGTTTATCATCATTAGGCATGTACATCGATTTATCGTCCATTGTCTTATCCCCTTAGATCCTTGCCTATAAATAGAAATTAATGTACTAGTTAAAGTACAATTTGTATGCTGTATACAAAAATTCAAACGCATCTTGGCGATCTTAATGGCAACAGATAAGTCTTTTAAAAAATGACGGACATTAACTAACACCGAAATTAACCCTTTTTATTTCAATACACGTCAATTAAGATATCAATAACAGTAAGATATATAAATTTGAAGGAATTTTAATGTTAGGGGGAGATTTGAAATCTGCATCAAATTTTATGAATTTTTTATAAAATTCGTTTTTTGTATAATTCTTTATCTAAATGCGGAAATACAATTTTAGTTAATAAATTTTGACCAATAGGATAGATGGATTGAAAGCTACCTGAGCTCTTATTGGTTCAATGATGTACGACTTCAAGCTTCTCCAATCAGAGCGCAGATAGTTTTCAATCCACCAATCACAGATATCAAAATTAATTAACTTAAATTGTATTTGCGCTTTTAGATAAAGAATTATACAAAAAAATCCTTACAATTTGATGTAGATTTCAAATCTACCTCTAACATTAAAATTTTTTCCATCTTATATATCTTGTATAACCTACATCCATTTCTATTATTGGTATTTCTTTATTAAAGTTATGGAGAATTAAATAAGGCACACGCCTTTCTAAAAATGGTTCCAGGAAAGGTTGGGGGAATTTGCTCTGAAAGATAAAATTATGCTGGTTCCCAAAGTCTCATTCGTTGTTTTTTAGATCTTTATGAGATCATACAAATTATCAATGTTCGAACTTGTTAACCAATGATTTTATAAAGGGATAATTAGTAAGAGGTAAATTTTGACTTACCTGCCGTAGTCTTTTTATTTCTTTGCTAAAATATTGCATGAAAAACTAGCTAATTTATATAAACACTTTCGTGAAGTTGTTCACGAGTGTTTAACATATTAAAATCAGATTAGTGACAATTTTTTCAGACATTTCCGACATAAGGAAGGACTTTATAATACCTACTAGCGGCTACGCCCCTAGAGGCTTCATAGAGGAAAGGGGGGAGGGTTATTCGACTCTCCACCTTCATTTATAAAAAGAAATAAAATCAAGGGGAGTAATTTTTTTTAAAAGGCGATTTCTTGAGAGGGTGGTGTTACGCTCCCCCAAAATAATCATATACCTTCCCTGAATCAATGAGAATCTTCTTAGTAAAGGAGAACCACATCGGTTCAGTGGTTAGCCAGATCCTTCGGTAAAAAACAGACATCTTGTTACTTCTATATAAGGATACAAACAGCTTTTACCCTAGGCCTAGCATGAAAATCATTTGGATCATGAAAAGAAAACGAAGTAGCGGGGTTCGTCGTATTTTCACAGTAATTGATAGGTTGTTTTAGTTTATGTAAATGTTAAGGATTGCCTCGCAGAGGTAGGAAATAGGAGAAAAGTTATTTTGAAAATACGACGAAACCAGCGACTTCGTTTTCTTTCCATGATCAAATCATTATAATAACATAGAATCTTTTTTTTCAAAGGCTGGCTTAAAAAGTTTAGTGTTTTATTATACTTTGATTACAATTGTACAAACTAGTTTTGTACACACTTTTCTACTAATAAATGAATTACAGAAAGATTTTAAAGGGGAGTTTTTTACCGAGCCTTACCTTAAATTATCTTGTATGGGCGGGATTGCAGTCCAGGACTTCTTCGACTTGATGTACTCCAGGTCCTGGTCCAGCAATCCAGGAAGACTAAGGGTGACTGATACGCACCCTTGTATGTCCAAACACCCAAGGATATTAGGTAAAATAACATCCATCAGACAACCAACTCTCTGTGATGCACGACCTTTGTCTGAGAAGTCCTAGCTGTGCATGGTGACGAGTTGCGCCTGTTTTGGGCCAAGGCATTCCCCCAACTCTAATTATTTGCGTCGCGCATCTGACAAAGTAACAGCGGGAACCATTTTTAACGTCTTTAGTTATAACGCGGTGTCGGACCGAGATTAGAACCTATCATCTTCCCGACGACGAGTTCAGGCCTTAAAAGCTGTCTTAAAATTTTCCTATTAAAGACATGATTAAAGGAATCTAAAGGGAATGGCCGATAAATGGATGTCATTGTCCATCATCAAAGATAATACACAAAATTACCCCTTCTGTAGATTTAGATTGATTGAATGAACCAACCAATCAAAATTCAATAATATTCCTCAAAGTTGTTAACCCAACGAATAAGAAAACGTTTTTATTAAAATAAAATGGGGACTAGCATAATAAACAGCCAATAGCCTTTCTTTTCTGACATAAATGTCCTTTTTGGTTGTTTACATCTTCCTTGTTTAAATCAATCATGTTTAACATGTTTTGATTTAAATAAATCATGCAGCTTTTTATACATCAATTCTTTATCTTTCTTCCTTTTTTAATTCCGTTTTTTTTCTTTCTTTCTCTCTCCCTAACTATCGATAAACTAAACTTGTATAATAGTTATTTATCGCATCGTATCATGAACACATTTCCGCTTATATTAAAATGAAAAATTATTATAAAAACTGGAAAGACCTTTCTCGTATTCATTCGGATCCGGTGGATAGGAACCGGTTCTCATCCATACGAAAAAACTATGGTTAGCATCGTATTATATCCAGCTTTCTACGAATATAAAAATGCACAATCATAAGATTAAAACTAGTTTTTTTTAGCCCGTGCCTTCGGCACCTCGGGGCTAAAAAAACTGGTTATAATCTTATAATTGTACATTCTATACCCGCGGAATGCTGTTTATAATACGATGCGAGAAATAACTATTAACTAATTATCAAAGTCAAATCTAATGAAATGAAATTTATCAAACAGAGTTTACAACATTTCATTTTTTAAATAATCTTGCAAATATTAGAATTAATCGTCCTAAAAATGTCTCTCCAAACAAGGTCTAAAATGATAAGACAATGGCTGATAATTTGATGTACACAATAATGATCCACAAAATTATCCCTTCTGTAGGTTACAATTAGTGGTTGAAAGTGAAACGTTTATACACTCAACTAAATGAAGCAACCTGTTAAAAATAAAGTCCCCAAATCTGTCAAGCCAACGAAATCGTTATAATAAAACTTTAGGGACTAGTGTAATAAACAACCCAATGTCCCCACCCTCCCTGCTCTGTAGCTCTAAATGTTAAATTTGCTCACGAATGCACAAATTTAGAAATGACAACCCTAGCTTTAGTGCTTTGACATATAGAGTTCCTAGGAACCTACAAAAAAAATCGAATAATAGTTATTTATCGCATCGTATTATCAGCCCCAAGCCTCTAAAAAGTTTTAATTCAAAATAAAAATTTGGTTATCGAATTCAACTCCCCCCTATTTAAGTGCCCCTAGAGGCGTGTAGTTTTACATAAACCGCTAGTTTTACATATTTGCTGTACTTTTTCGTTGCTTTTATTTGCTGTTTTTACCATTGTCCCCTGTGACATGCTGATATGTTAGTAAATCAACTATAAACATATTTTTAAAACAATCACCACAAGACAGGGACCATTATTCCAGTATAGCTTCGAAACTGATTAATATCCGGTGGATTAGAACCGGTTCTTAGTCACACTGAAAAATCATGTATATCATCGTATTATTTCCAGTTTTCTACTGCTTTCCCTCAAAGGGCCTTTGGTGACCTGACCTTGCGGAGCTTACCTTACCTTACCTCCTTCGATTTTTAATTGATCATCTAGATATTTCAGAACATCATCCGCTTGTAATGGAATGCGAAACTCTAACAACAACGGGTATTAGGTTAAGTGACATCCAATAGACAACCAACTTTTTGATTGCACGACCTTTGTCCGTTAAGTCCTAACTGTGTATAGTGATTAGTTGTGCCTGTTTTTGGGCCAAGGCATTCCCCCTACTCTAACTAGTTTTTCGTGCTTTCTATTTTTTCGTAAAATTTATTTTGTAGAATACAAATTCCAAGATAAAATAAGAACAATCAGCCAAATTCTATAAAATATGCAACACGATTTAGACAAACATAAAAATTATTCACCAAAAAAGGTTTTGAAAAAGCAGGGAAGAGGGGACACTGGTCCCCAAAGTTTTATGTTAACATTTTCTTATTCGATTGGCTTAACAACTTTGGGGACTTTTACTGATTTTTGAGTGGTTGGTTGGTTCATTTAGTTAGCTGTTAAAAAGTTTTAACCACAAATTGTAATCTCAGGGTAATTTTGTATATCATCATTGGGTATGTACATCAATTTATCGGCCATTGTCTTACCTATTTAGTTCCCTGTAAAAAAGTTTGGAAATTAACAAGGACACATTGGGCCATGACACACAAAGTCACATGTAAGGAAATAATCATGGAGGGATGGGATATTTAGCTATTCATTAAAGTTAAAAAAACGTTTTCTTATTCGTTGGCCTAAAAACGTTCGGGACTTAAACAATTACAGAATTAGAGTTGAGGATATAGGTAAAAATAATTAAAGAGGATACATAAATAAAAAGAGCTTTAAAAATTAGAATTAGATAGAAATATGAAAAAGTATATAGAGAGAGATAAAGAAAGGTCC
The DNA here is from genome assembly GCA_900241095.1 of Acartia tonsa. Taxonomy (NCBI): domain Eukaryota; kingdom Metazoa; phylum Arthropoda; class Copepoda; order Calanoida; family Acartiidae; genus Acartia; species Acartia tonsa. The sequence continues at coordinate 8,340 of LS057717.1, forward strand.
AAATCAAGTCCTAAAAATGCAAGTATGTCCTTTAAACAGTATCCTAAGTAGTTTTTAACAAATTTACTGACAATTTGTTTCGATATTTATATTCTGATTATTCAGTTCAGACACTCTACAAGTGTTAATGTTCGTTTGTCCTACCGATTTAGAAGAAAAAACTAACATTGATTTTCTATTTTTAAAAAGTTCGTTCTACCATTTGAATTCAAAGCTTCGCTTTTATGGATGTTGTCATCCTTTCTTTCTTGATTTTTTAATTTGTTAAACTTCATACATATTTGGGGCGTATCCTTTTTATTAAATCCTTTCATTATTGCTTTTATTACCGAATTATCATTATATTAAGATTAGACCTATATATTAAAAACATATTGAAGGGTTTAAAGTTGTGTTTATGGCAATAAGTCAGGGAATAGGCCTTAAGGGGACATTTTTACACTAGTCCCCAAAGTTTTATGATAATCCTACCTTATTCGCTTACTTAACAACTTTGGACACTTTAATTAATTTTGAGTGGTTGTTTCACTAAGTTAAGTGTCCACACGTTTAAACCAAAAATTGTAATCAAAGGAAAGGGTAATTTTGTGTAGCATCATTAGGGATCTAAATCAATATATCGGCCATTGTCTTATCTCTTCAGATTGGTTAGCAATGGATTTATCATTACTTAGATCTTACACCAGATTTTCAGTTCTAACCCTTTGCCTACTATTAGATGAACAAACTGAACAATAAATGAGTTCCATGTTAGCAAGCTAAACTGACAACTATTTTTCCAAAAGTATAGTTATTGGATAATATATCTGCAAAGAACATGTTTTGTGCGTAAAAAATATTAATATTATCTTATGATTAAATTATGATAATTATTTTTCATTTAAATATTGATTTAATTTCGTAAGAATTTATAAAAAGTACTCTAACATTGGTTAGGATTACGTAATAAATTTTGCGATTAATTAAAAGTAGCTAAAAAAGACGTCAGGGATAGTTAAATCCCTGACGTCAGACAAAAAAAAACATCAGGGGTAGTTAAACCCCTGACGTCAGACAAAAAAAAACATCAGGGGTAGTTAAACCCCTGACGTCAAACAAAAATGACATCAGGGGTAGTTAAACCCCTGATGTATTTTTTGTTTGGGGGAAGGGGGTGATGGCTTTTTTTGCTGTTGTTGAGTAAATATTTTCCAGTGGGGCTGTTCGAATCTGATTGATATCCGCTAGCTATTAAAAGTCAAGGTAAGGTTTATATCTATATTGGGGGAGGGTATCACCATATCTCCAAAGAGAAATCGCCCCTACCTAGAAAAAAAGTGTTAATCCCCATAACGAAAAAAAATAAATATAAATAAATATAAATAAAACCCCATTTTTTATTTTAGTATTTAATAGAAAAAGTATAGTCCGTTTCTTGGCAACGCCCCTTAAGGGGCGTTACTTCGTATTTTCACAGCAGCTTTTCTCCTATTTCTAGCCCCTCCGGGGGGCTCTAACCCTGCGGGGCCAATTGCCTAACCCTGCAGGGCAATCACCTAACTCAATATAACCTAACCTAAAATAACCAAACAATGGCAATTTTGAAAATACGACGAATCGCCCCTTAATGGGCGTTGCTACGAAAGGGACTGTACCCAAAAGATGTTTTACTTTTTCTTTTAAAAACTAAAATAAAAAATGGGGTTCGATTTATACTCCCCCCACCCCTCCCCCCAAACTCAAGTACCCCTAAAACTTTTAATAGATATTATATAATGAAATAATTTTATTTATCAAAAGTTATAGAAAAGCCATAATCTTTAAGCTGATCAAATTCTTTTTTCTTCAGATTAAGATTTAAACTTTTTTTTTATAACGTAAAACAGAGTTTCATTATTTTTAAATTGACTGTTGCCCCCTCTTCCCTATTCTAAATCAATTTACATATTTACAGGGAGGAGAGACATTGGGTTGTTTATTACACTAGTTCCCAAAGTTTTGCTTAATCGTTGGACAAAGAACTTTGGGGACTTTTAATGAATTTTGATTGGTCGGGTGTCCAATCATTTCAACCACTAATTGGATACTTATAGAGTAGCAGCAACATTAGAATTAATATTGGAAGTCTGAATGGGCGAGGGCGGGGGATTAGTCTCCCTTTTGTGAAAAAAAATATTTTGCCGTCTTAAACTTTTCTAAATTTTCAAAGGAAAAATTCTTTGAAAGAAGTTGTATCAACTTTTTCACTTTTTATTTAAGATAGCTAGCCGGCTCTTTTAGTAAGTAGTAGATGTAAAATTTTTCATAGAATTCAGATATGCAATCGGTTTTTTTGTAGACCTCTTATTTTT
>LS057718.1:0-10668 GCA_900241095.1 Acartia tonsa
CTCTCTCTCTCTCTCATATTATATTTGTGCATGCAGATTCATATTTTATAATTTAGCACGCACAATTAACAATTCAACACGCTTAATCTTACATTGGAGTTGGGAATTGGAGAGTTAATTAGACTGGCCAGAATTCTATTGGCTTTATGGTTGTAGGAAAAAAAGTCTTTTGGGACAAAGGCAATGCCAATTTTATCTTTAAGTTTTCCCTCAATTACATTAAATCTAAATATTTCTTAAGTACTGTCGATCATAACATGATTATAAGAAGCCTCATATAAGAAATCTTGCATGGATAGGATAACTCTAGAATTAATTTGTCTGATTTGAGAATAAGATTGCCCCTCGCTCAATATTCCAGCTACTGAGACTAAGACTATAGCTATGGCGATGCTAGGAGAAAGACGATTTCATTAGACAATTTATTTTCATAATGTTGCTTTTTTTCAAATAAAAACTAAAGACATTAAAAGAAGTATGGGAAGTGCCTTGTGCCAAAACTGCTGCAGTTAAGCACAGGTGGTAGGTCTTCCAGAGAAAGGTCATGCAATCAAAGGGTTGCAGTAGTTTGGATGTTTGTGCCTTTAGACCTATCGTAAAGTAATCATAACATCGCATTAATGCAAATGATGATTCCTAATATTAAAGTATTTATTACCCAAAATTACTGGAATACTAATGGAATAGCTGCCAGTACCAGAAGTATATTGTAGTAGCCACTGCAAAGTTTATCTATAAAGTTTTATATTTTATGTATCATCTGTTGGCAGTTGGCATCTCAGGAAACAAAAAATTATTTGTAATGGGTTTCAACCCCCATACATCCTGAGTAGTCAAACAAGCGCCCTTTGATTGGTAAATTGATTAACTATCATATATAAACTTAATAATTGACTTTGCACATTTGGATTTCAGATTAATCTACAACTTTCAGAGGTAATTCATAAGACAACCATGTATTTGAACATATGACCTTTGTCCAAAAGTCCTAACTTTTCAAGGTATAGTGTATTTCCTGTGTAATAACCTCAAAATAAATTTACAATTTTCAAATATTGTATTTTCCAACTTTATTGCAATAAATTTGGCCGAACAAATTCTCCAAAATTTGCCAATCTCTGGCAAAAATTCAGATTGAACCCGAGCAAAATATGGGAGAAATCCCATGGAACGGTGCGCAAAGGTTTTTCCTATTTTTTTTCAGAGTTCAATGCTGAATGGAGGGCGTCTTTTTCACGACTGATTATTCAAAAAGCTAAAAATTGTTCATAGATGCAAGGAGGATTTCTGACTTTCTGACGGCTGCAGATTTTTACAAATTTAACATTGCATTGCTTACGCAGTTTACTAAACAAATCTTGATTAAATGTCGCTGCGACTTATTTTGTCTCTAGGGGCACTTAGTGTGAATGGTGGGGGGGGGGGTCTTACCCTTCCCAAAAATAGTTACTAACTTTTCCAGGACCTACAAGAATCTATATTGTAAAGGAGAACCATATAAGTTCAGTGGTTAGTAAGATCCTTCGGTACAAAAAGACAGACACACTTTCTTTTACTTTTATATAAAGATAATTTCCAATACTATGTAAGGTATTTACTAAGATTTACAATATAAAAGTCTACCTAGAAAAGATCAAAAATAAAGATTTAAAACTGACCCCTTGGAATCTTGATCTTGGAAGCCTGGGAAAAAAGTAGTTGAAATTTGAAGGTATTTTGTGGAAAGCTGCTATTTTGATCACTAAATAGCACCACCAATATTTACATAATAGACTTACACTATAGACAAACATTTTTAGGCCAAACCTTGGAAATCGGGAACCCTCCATATAAAGTGGATAATTTGGGATAATATCTTTTTTACTCCATATTATGAAGACTCAATTTTGCAAATGCATGTGATTTTAAAGGTATTTTGGGCTTGGTTTAGAAGATATTTCTTTAATTTGTTAATTTAATTTTAACCATAAGAAATAATATTTTTGAAAGTAAAGCTTTTCCATATTTAGATCTATAACAAATTGTTCTGTACATTGAATAAAGGTTTGATAAAATTGTCCTATCATTTACAAACCTTGTATAGAGAGAGATTCACATAATGGCATAATGGGTTAATTGTATAAAGCGTTGCAACTCTTTAAAAGGCGAAGCATTTCTAAAACTAATTTAAGGAATGATTCAAAATATCTTAATATTTTATTAGTTTTACCAAAAGTTACAATATTATTATACATACTATTCTTAGATATTAAAAGCGACGCCATTCTGTAATTGGTATTGTCCCTATGTTAGATATTTCAAGTTTTATATTTTAGAAATTTTTTATCCTTGTTTTTTTTCTTGCTTCTTATTGCATTATACCATTACTAATTTTAAATTTTATAAACAACGCGTTAAAACAATGTTTTGGCTGTAAAAATACAAAAAAAATAATATTCTTAAGAAAGCATGAGAAATTTTGGTGTATTTTTGGGTTAACTGTATCATAAATCTGAGAAAATAGTGGTTATGACAATTTTACTGCTTACTTACATTCCATTTTTTTTATGAAATCTTTTACCCGGTGGACGACAATTTAACAGTGGGCAAAATTGAAATTATTGTACTTTTGACAGTTATGGAAAATGTATCATTAAACTTGTTCTGGTACTTCACAAAAAGGGATTAGCTTCAAGTATCTATAAACTTATTTCTAAGGATTTTATAAATTTAATGCAAAAATTGAATTGTTTAAGATTTTATGAAAAGAAGCCTTTTAAAGAACATCAAAATGCTTTACAACATTCATTTATGTGCACTTTTTACAGTTGTTAAATTGACGGCCATCTTTATTTTGTATAAAGGGGGTAAAGACACCCAAATAGTTAAATATTATTACTTCAGCGGTGGTGTTGGTTACAATTAAGATAATTTGGTCTGTCATGAAATAAATTTAACACTTTGAATAACATGTAAAAGGAACAAGTGGCTACAAACCAAATAAAATAAATATTAGAAACATGAAACATGTTGGTTCTTTAAAATATTACTGTGTTTAATTTAAAACTTTTTTGAGTTATTAAATCTATGAGGGGATTTTCTCTTTACGGGTTTCCTTTATCAACATAAACAAAAATATGCACAAAAAAACAATAATAAGGTTTAATGAAAGGCAAATCCAAAATTTCTAATGATTAGAATAGCCATGGAATTAGTGTAAAAGATAGATAGACAATCATCCGACTAAATTTCAAATTAGGATATCTGTTTGTCAACGACTTTGGTTCTCTGACCCTTGGACAATATTAAGCCAAATTTAACCAATTTAGTTTCATGCATAAAATGTGGATCATTTAACTGGCTACTTAAGGAATTTATGGGCCCTAATTTCACATTTTTAAGGGAGACGATTAACCCGAGATTAGGCACTCAAATATTGGTATTTAACAAAGAGTAAAGTAAAAGAGTAGAAAATTTTGATGATGGAAAGTAAACGAAGTAGGATTCGTCGTATTTTCTCAGTAAATTTTACCTTTTTCTAGCACCTGCAGTGGGCTCTTACCATGCCGGGCCTATTTCCTAACCCTGTGGGAGCAATCATTAACATTTACCTAACCTAACCTAAAATAACCTATCAAAAGCTAATGTGAAAATACTACGAAACTCACTACTTCATTTTCTTTCCATTATCCAAAAGTTTTTATTGAAGAACCCACAAAATTCATCTAAACTTAAAAAATCAACAATAAATGTTAATAAAACTATAGGTATAAAATTGAAGATTTTTTGATTGGTGACCATTTCATAAAAAAATCTAAGGTGAATTAAGAATAAATAAAGTTAAAAAAAAAAAATAGTTTACATAAAAATTAATAAACGTAACAGTGGGGGTAATATGACAATACTTCATCATTCCTTATCAGTCAAGTATACGCCCTTACCTCCTGAACCTCCCTGTTGAAAATAGTGACATTCTGTTAACATTGAACTTTTATGGTTTAATTCGACTATATTGTATAATATTGAAGTTTTCTTGGTTGAAATCACATCAGATAATTTTTTTTTTAGAAGCTAATGTTTATCTAGGCTAAATGACTTATAATAAAAGTGATCGTTGCTGACATATTATCTTTGATATTCCTATGATATTATGACTACACTTCTGTTGATATAATAACGTTAAAAATGTTGACAGGGACTTGCCTCCTACAAGTTGCCTCCTACCACTTGCTGAATGGGTTAATCTATTGTGTATAGACAAGTTAGTCTTTATATTAGAGTATATATAGACTAATCATTCTTTATTCTTTTAGCCAGTCAAAAAAGAATGACTTGTATCCTTATACAATTTTATTTCTATTGAGAATCTTATGTTCTAAATAGAATGTTATATACAGAAGCGTGCCGTAGAGCGTGTCAACACCCCTTTAAATAAAAAATGGGGAAGTCCTGCATTCCCCTTTTTATCCCGCCTTATGGTTTTACACTCTTCTAGTGAATCACTGTGCACGCCTTTAGTTATACACCTCTATTCTAATAATTGATTATAATATTACTATTAGAGTAAAATAATGATACTGTATGCTCTAGTTATAATAAGTCTAATAATTAGCTGAATAGAAGAACTACGCCCATCTTTTATACTCAATACAAATTCTTTAACATGGTTAGACAACATCAACTAATTAGTCAATGCCTTTACTACCACTTAGATAGATGGATAGATAAATAGATATAAAGATAGATAGATAGATAATTATATAGATAGATAAAAAGGTAAACGAATAGATAGATAGAAAGATAAATCAATAAATATATAGAATGAAACTAGATAAAGAGAAAGAGAGATAGCTAGATAAAAAAGATAGATGATTATTAGATAAGTTAGATAGACTCATAAAAAGATGTTTAGATAGAAAAATATATAAATAGACAAAATTGTAGATAAAAAAATAACTTGACGTAAAGATCAGATAGAAAGAAAAATAGATAAAATGAAAAAAAGAACAAACAACACAAAAATAGATAGCCAAATTGAAAGAATGATAAATATATTAAAAAGATGGAAAGATAGATAGCCATAGAGATAGATAGATAGCCAGAAAGATAGAAAGATAGATATTAGTTTGACAAGCCTAGGTTGAAAATGCAATAGACTGAAGGCATCAATTTTCACTGTCAAAGATCAGCCTGTTATCATCAAAGATTAAAGGATATCTTGCCTGAAAAACTAAGTAATGACTTAGTAACGCTGTTCAAAATATAGAATGATCTTAATCATTATAAAAGATTTTTTTATTTTGATTTAAATTGTTATTTCCTAAATCAGAATAATATCATTTGCCTTAATTTAAAATAAATATTAAATAGCAAGTTCCATAGGAACATCTAAACCAACGATACTTATTAAATCAGTAGTAAAACTATCCAGTTTCTGTGCTTTTGATAACTTGGAGAAATTAATTGTTTAAAGAAAAAATAAAGAATAGCAAAATTGGGGAATAGTCCCTTTCGTGGCAACGCCCCTTAAGGGGCGATTCGTCGTATTTTTAAAATGGTTTTTGATAGGTTATTTTAGGTTAGGATAGGTTGTATTGGGTTAGGTGATCGCCCCACAGGGTTAGATAATTGGCCACGCAGGGTTAGAGCTTCCCGCAGGGGCTAGAAATAGGAGAAAAGCTACTGTGAGAAAAACGAAGAATCGCCCCTTAAGGAACGTTGCCACGAAATGGACTATACCCCAAAATTGTTTAAACTTTTATGTTCCTTTATATGAAAATATGGCCACAATTTGCTAAAAGTATTTGTAAAGAAAAAAAAAGCTGTGTACCTTGTATCCTTGGAGTAATTCCTACTTACACGGGAAAGATTCCATGTCAATTGTCTCTTTAGCATTGTAGCTCAACACTCTTAAATATCTGTATTCAAAACTTAAACTTCTTTCATTTTTATAAGCTTTTTACAGCTATAATTCAGTAGGATGCTAAAATAATTTATTTTGATTATTTAATTATTTTGACTACTGAAAACTTTGTTTTAAACAGATTATTTGCAGTTGAATTATCAATTGTCTCTAAATTACATTTTAATAAAATATAAAATTTTTAACTACCTAAATATTTTTTCTTTGCCATTCTTTTAAAATGCTTACCCTGCGACAAAAAGCTCAATATAATTTGTAAATAATTTAAAATCTATAATAGTTTTATTTATAAAAGACATGTTCTTGATAAAATCTACTAAATTTTTAAGAGTGCAAACTACATAATACTAGGTATTTACTTCAAATTTGAACTGGTGTATAGGAAATTCGCCTTGCTTTTGTTTTGTCTGTCCGTTTGTCTGTACGTGTGTTTGTCCGATCCTTGTTAAACTTTTCAGTAATTACTATTGAAAATTAATTAAAGACACTAATAAATTATTGACTAAATTACTTTTAGATTATAAACTATCTGGAGCAAATTTCTGAACATTGAAACAAAAGTCGAAATAAATGACAATGTTCATCAGACAACCAACACTCTCATGTTATAATGAGATGTATTTAGTGGGCTAAGACATTCCATTTGCATAAATTATATTTATAAAATAGTAAGATTATGTTATTCGTCTTTTAAGATCTCGCTAAGAACTACTAAACCGATTAGGAAAGATATACATAACTTATTTCAGAATCAAAGTCTTTGGTCCTTCCCCCTTCAAGTACAGAGCTCCTAGAGGCTAGGGGGTTAAAAGTAAATATGACAGGTGTCACATATTTTGAAAAATATGATATAATAATATTTAACTAAAAATGATATCCTAATTATAAGAGTAAAAACACATAAAATGTCAACCTTAAAAAGTCAATTTAGCACAGGGCCATGATTAAGTCCATTTTATGGTTTACTAAAAGCCCATTGAAGCGAATATGATTATACTCGGCTTTTATGTCTAGGGTAGGCAAGGGGTAAGTAAGGGCAATACTATAATCTAAATACTCACGAACCAATTTGTGAAACAGCTTTTACCGGATTTTTCCTAAAAAATAAACAAGCATGTTTTGATAAAGGTCGAAAAACTTAAGCTTTGTTAGTCAAAGGTTATGTGATGAGTTTTTATAAATACAAATAAGTTTGTTTGTAGTAGCGGGACAAAGTGTCTAAAAAATCAGCCATGTGACTTCATAAAAATGAGAGATTATCCATCTCTTTTTTAGGGGTTTTCTGTCTCACTTCTCCTCTCATATCCCTCATTTTTTATGACGTCACATGGCTGGCTTATGAGACACTTTGTCTCGCTACTTGTTTGTGCCTTGTTTAGAGCGCAGGTACTCTTTTATAAAAATATAAAATAAACATGTATGTAAATACAAGATTTATCCTTAAAACTCTGAGCATAGAATACCATGGGAGCAGGGCTTTAAAATGTTAAGAAATCACAAGAACACTTCCCAAATTGTCTTACCGTGGTCGTAAATGATCAAATATTATCTTTTCTTTAATTCTATCCTTTATATATTTGAATTTTATGTATAACTAGTATGAAAACATCCATAAAGTATTAAAAAAAATAGAATAATAGAAGTCTGACAAGATATTTGATGTAAATATGTGCAAATTGTTCTAAGAATCATCATCCACAAGAATAGCACAAAATCACAGGGAGGGAGGGGACAATGGGATGTTAATACACTAGTCCCCAAAGTCTTATATTAACGTTTTCTTATAAGTTGGCTAAACAACTTTGGAGACTTTCAGTCAATTTTGATCGGTTGGTTTATTAAGTTGAGTTTTCAAACGTTTCAACAATTGATTGTATTCTACAGAAGGGATAATTTTGTGTATAATCATTGTGGAAGAACATAAATTTATCGGCCATTGTCCTATCCCTTTAGACCCTTGACAAAATAATCACTTTTAAATGAACGTAAGGACACAAACTAATTACAGAATGGCTTCTCTTTATTTTAATGATATAAAATTTGGCCTTCTTAGTTGACCTAATGTACTGGTTATTATTTTTGCAATTTCAATAGATAAAATAATTAACATAGATTGATCTCATTTTTACTAATTTTCAACAAATGATCTAAATTAGAAAAAAATGCATAATGACCCTGTGTATTGGCAATTTGCAAAATACAAAAATCAGATTTTAAATGGTTTCATTAATTTTCTAATTTTTGGTCTAATTAAGGTCAAAATGTATACATCTTTGTAATTTAACCTTTTTTTCTGTGATTTTCTAAATGCATTTTTAAAACGCAAATCGTGTTCAGCTTCTATAAAGCTTAACCTCCGTCAATATGTCTGTGAGTAACTATATAACTATTTATTAATCTAATATATTCACTTGTGTTATAAACTTAGGAGTAAAGAGTCCAATAAAGGACTCTTGCTTAAGAATTAGGGTATATAGTTATGAATGATTGTATTTTTTCCAAGCAAATAGGTTATTAATTAAAATTTAGAAAATTAAAATGTGCAACATTAGAGTAAAACACTAGAGGGAGAAAGGGTTAAATAACTGTATCTCCCCATCATAATGTCCTTGTGTCGACTCTCAATTGTGTTCGGAATATTAACACAGTCAAGTAGAACAAAACAATTTAAAAGCAGACAAAAAAAAGGTCATTGAAAAAGGTAGGGAGGAAGTTATCTGTATACTATACTACAGATCTGTGTGTGCAACAAGGAGAGAATAATAACATTCATGCGGTTAGAAAAAATGACAAATATCGCTAGAAAATTTTTTTTAGTATACTTTTTAAGGTACTAGCTAGTGCGCCCCTAGCATCTAGGAGTTCTGTATAAGATTGAATAGGAAAAGCAGAAAAATAGCCTTAAACTATCCCAAGACATAAATATAAAAAAAACATCCATTGACCTATGTAAAGCTAATTACAGGTGTTATTGAAATCTTAATCTTCAGACAAAGAGCCTTGCTACTTTATATAAAGGATTTGTTTTCTCTTTTAGGGCTACTGCGTGAATATTCATATGGCATTTACCTTGGTTGTAAAAAGTAACAGGATGTGTGTTTGTCTGTCTGTTTGTTTGTACCGAAAGAACTTGCCAACCGCTTAACCGATCGGGTTCTCTTTAACAGGGTAGCTTGTTCCGGGAAGATTTATAACTATTTTGTTGGAGGATACAACCACCCTCCCCAGAGAAATCGACAAAGATAAAAAATTTCAATTAGCTAAAAACATAACTAACACCATCTATCGGGAAAAATTATCTTTGGTAAATAGCTAATTTTAAGATAGATTGAAAAGAAACAATTTTACGTGTTCCTAGAGGCCTATAGGGGCGTAGCCGCTAGTAGATACAAATAAAGTAGAATAAAAATTAGATAAAGTTGTATTTCTCAATCAATATAAAAGTGTTAATTCAGGGTTTACAAAGAGAGGTTGCAATTGTAATCTAAGGCACACGGACATTTACTCAGAAAAATATTTATTGAAGAAAAGTTAATATACATATTTAAAAATTTTCAAAAAAAAGTGCTTGTATAAGATTAATTTTACGCGTGTTTTCTCGGGCCAAGAGCTTCCTGTACATCATTTGTTCTTGGCTATGTATTTCAGATTATTTTTAAACACAGGTTCGATACCAGGATTAATCATTAATCTTGAACCGCTGTAGATTCCAATTAAAAGAAGGAATACACACAAACAAGAAATAACTAAAATGGCTAAAAACCTGTCCCAAGTTTGTGTTGCAAATGTAAACCCTGAATCTAATTGCAGATTAATGACAAGCACAAAAATTACCGCCATGTCACATACAGCAAAGAGTTCAGGAACAAAGGGAAAGGTTAACGGAAAAAAATTTCCATTATTTTTAAATCACAAACTAATAAGATGAAAAAGTATAATTTGACAGAGCTTCTAAGTTTAAAGTGTTTTAATTGTTATTTTATTTGTTTTAGCTTTTGTTCTTCAAAACGTCAAAATTAATTTTTTTTATGTATTTTCAGATACTTTTTAACACTTTTAAAAAGTTCTTGTATTGAAAGGCTTTTAACATAATTTAACCCCTAATAATACATAGTAATATTTTAGTTAGACATTCCAAATTTAGCTTAAAAGCAAGAAGCAAAAAAATGAGTCTTTCAATAAGGTTAGATAAATTTTTAATGAATTTGCTTTATATTATATATAGACAGTGAAAAGTAAAAGTAAAATTGTTAATGTATATTAAGATTCCAAAGTAAAAGATTTGGTGTGTTTTCGATTCAGTATGTTATCACTTCCGAATAGTGTTTCATAATCGCACAATAGAAAATAGGAAAATATGATGTTTAAGGACAAGATAGAAGCTAGAGGAAAGGACCATTTTTTACGTAACTGGAAAAAGTGTCTTAAAAATCAGACATGTGACGTCATTAAAATGATGGATTATACATATCTTTTTTAGAGGTTTTTTTCCTACTTCTCCTCTCATCTCCCTCATTATTATGACGTCACATGGCTGATCGTTGAAACCCTTTGTCCAGTTACTTTCTATTAATTAGCGGCTAGCGGTTAGCGAGATCCTTTGGTACAGATAGTTACACACACAGACATAGATTCTATTACTTTTATTTAAGAATGTGAATGATGGTTATGCGAAAATGGATGCACACCAAAAGATTTACCGCCCTGGGATAAGTGTTAGGGTTAGTCTAGGTTAGCTAGTTGCGAGTTTACTTATTACATTTTTG
>LS057719.1:0-10668 GCA_900241095.1 Acartia tonsa
AAACCGACTTAATTATTTTTTTTAAAAACTTAAATTACTTAAAAAATAAGAGGTCTACAAAAAAACCGATTGCATATTTGAATTCTATGAAAAATTTTACATCTACTACTTACTAAAAGAACCGGCTAGCTATAAAAAAAAAAGTTGATACAACTTCTTTGAAAAATTCATCAAAAATTAAATGTCAAACAGTTATTAAAATGAAAATATAATTTTAGGGTATTAGAAAACTATATCGATAATATACAAAGATTAGATATGCAATTTTCCAAAATTGTAATAAATTTTACGCATACGTAAGAGTATTGAAGCTAAAAAATCTAAGACATTCGCCTTTCTCTCATATATATGGGTTGGGGAGGATGTATAAATAAACTTTTTACAAGTTTTTTTTTACAAATAGGGTCAGTCCATCAATTATAATGTCAATTTATGCATGTTAGATGCGTTCTATCGAACTTTCAAAACATTTTATGATGGTTCCTGTGACAGTTGAATGCAATTAAAATTGGTAGCAACGTTACAACCATTAGTAGATTTAGAACATTACATTACATTACTATTTACTTTTTTACATATTATAGCTATATTTTTTTTAGAATTTTGGAGGATTAATAACTAGGACAATAAGGCACAATACTATAAACGATGCATCTTTATAGTTTATAAAGCTAGCTGTATTTAATCAAGTGAGAGGGGACATTGGAGTGTTTAATACACCAGTCCCCAAAGTTTTATAATAACGTATTCTCATTTGTTGGCTCAGCAACTTTGGGGACTGTAATAATTTTTTTATTAGTTGGTTCATTAAGTTAAGTGACGAAACGCTTTCATTACTAGTTGTAATCTACAGTAGGGGTAATTTTGTGTATCATAATTTGGGGTTAACATCAATTTATCTGCCTTTGTCTTATCCCTTTGTATACATGGTATTTAGATAAAAGAAATTAAATTTCTATAAGAAATAAAAATAAAAAAGTATATTGTCAAAGAACTAAAAAATTATTTTTGACTAATTTTAGTTCTTTCATTAATATTTAAAATCAATCCAATATTTTAAGTAAGGAATATCACTTATTTCACTTATATCCAATTATATGGGTAAGAATGTGTATTCCATTATGGCTTCCAAATTAATATCCGCTGGATAATAATCGGTTCTCATCCATACTGAAAAATAGTGAAAAGCATCGCATTACTGACAATTTTCTATTGATATCAAAATAATATTCATAAAATTCTTAAAGTTATGTTATTCCGGGCCTCCATCTCCTTGATGCATATACAAAACTGATAATAATCCACTTTTAAATGCTTAAAGCTATGAATAATTGAATATCTAAGCGCTTATGACTGAACACCAAGCACAGTAGCTGTATGCGTGTCAATAGCCGCGCGTGTCAACTAACTGTAGCTGCGCGTGTCAACTAACTGACCTCGCACAATTTTAGAGTCTCAGCAATTTCATTTCCGCCGCTTTTTTTTAACACAGTATTTAAAAGATAGCTTTCTTTTAATATCTATTTAAATACATTGCTCTAATTATATACTAGCGTTTGTGCCCCTAGCATCTAGGGGATTCGCATTCTAAAGGAAAGGATAGACAGAAAAATAGCCAAAAACCATAACAAGACTGAATTATAAAAATAAAATAGCCTTAACCCGTCACAGGACCTATGCATAGCTTTCCTAAAATGGAGAACTCAATCGTATCAGTAATCAGTCTTAAGCTACAGAATTCTGTATATAATAGAATAAGTAAATGTCAGAGATAGCTATAATTTTAAATACAAAAAAATTCACTTATATTTATTTCTAGAACTAATACTCTAAACGTGTAGTATGCAATATTTTTAAAATTATTAAAAGTAAAGCTTTTCTATTATTAGGGTCGGTAACCTTGATTTTTAATTTTCATCCTAAATCAAGAAAATTATTTGACAAACAACGCTTCCTTAAGCACCCATATTTTTATAGGAATGTTGGTGCTAAAAAGAAAACCTATTAATTTTTCTATAAAAAAAAACATATAGGATTACAAAAATGTAAGCGGTTAATGTTATTGTATTAGGCTAAAGCTTCTAAATAGATCCTACAAGAACCATATTAGCTTCTCATACCCTTTAATTATAATAGGCATTTCAAAACAGTTAGACGTAATAATTATATTTGACTGGAAGCTCGCTCGCAATTTTACACAATATTGCATGCAAAAGCTACCATTCCCTTTTTCAGTTTCTTACTTGTAGCTGATGTAGTAAACTGTAAATTATTGAAATAGATTGCTGTGAACTAATTTGATTTGTGTGGTGAAGATACTTTACTAATAACTTTACCTACTGTTCATAATTGCCAATTATTTCTAATTATTTTCTTTACTATGCTGCATATGCAGCCTCCCCCCCCTAATTAAAAATTACCACCCATATACTGATGTTTTGATCATATAGCATTCCATAAACCAGAGGTGTATTAGGTTCAAATAAAATTCTTTTAAATTTTTATGATTTCAGCATTTCTATTGTCTATTTCAGCTAAATTTTATTTATTTAAATGCCTCATTTTTTTTTTCTTTTTTCTGTGCATTGGGAAAATTTGATTTACTCCACTCTGACTGCTATTCTAGATATACAGCTAATTTTATTTGGGTTAAATTTGCTAAATGGTTCGCCTTTAATGTTGTCAATGTCATCCTTGTAAGCAAATTTTTTTTTAGTTTTCAGCTAATGGCGCGCCTTACAAGGACAAGAGCCCAATTATGTGTTGATGCTAATGGGGGTCATTTTGAACATTTATTTAAAAGAATTAATAAATTATCATTATATTTGTAAATGTAATGTAGTATATTTTTTAAGAATATAAAAGGTTTATATATTTATTGTTTTTTGGACCTTATTTGAGAATTTACTTTATTTTAGTAATATATGCTCATTTTGTTGATCGAAGAGGAGTAAAGTTGTTTGTAAAGATAATTTATCAAAGTGACATTGGACCGCTGAACTGTAGGACAGAAGTATATAACTTAGTTATGCAATAGAATCATCATAAGCCTAAATTTAATGTCTTTTATATAGATGACGACATTTTAAATCCAGTAAACTGAAATTATTAAAACCTTTATTTAGCACAAACAATTTGATTAACATAAATATTACAATTTTCTTTTGAATCGTAAAAATAATAGATTAGTAGCAACCAATGATGAAATTATTCGACACAGCGGCAAGTTTTGTCAGCTGCACAGATAGGTCTGCAGATTTATTGTTTTAGCATTTTATTTCAATTTCTATATGTTAATAGTTATATATCGCAACGTATTATAGACAGCTTTCCGCGGATATTAAAATGAAAAATTAACAATAAATTTCATGATTTTTATTTTGATATTTTCTGAGAACCAGTTCTAATCCATCGAATATTAATTAGTTTGGAAGCCCCTTCAACCAAAATAAATAATTAAAAGATCTCAAAAAGCGTCCATTTTTACCCCTCTTAAAGTATGTATGATTTTTTAGTTTGACGCACCATTTGGCCGTTTTATGGGGGTGTTAGCCCTATAAATATGGTGTAAAGTGGTGCAGGGAGTGGAAAATCTAGGGGATGAATACACCAACCTTCCTCATGCCTCTGCTTGGCTGCAATCTAAGAAAACTGACAAAATATTTTGTGGGTATTCAGGGGCTTTGATTCAGCCAATTAATTAAATATTTTGTTGGCGAAGAGTTGGCGTAAAACTTGTTTTTTGATGTAACTGAAGGAAAGAGAGTTGCGGCAAAATTTTCATTTAGTATTGTTTGTTAGATGAGCATTCCATAGTCTTTGGTAGGTAATAAAATAGGTACATAAATTGAAACTTAATTGAGAAAATATTATTTACTAGGAAGTATAGAAGATAGATGTTATTTGAAATAAAGATTTCTCTTAGCTATTAGTAAAGTATGATAAAACAATCCTTTCGCCACAAATAGCTTCTTCTTTGATACAATTGTCTATGCTAGGATCATAGTACTGAAAATATAAATATTCACAACACAACGGCAAATATATTTAAAGTATTATTGCTTGTTTCTCTTTTTCAATTCATTTACATGTGGGTAAAAAAAACTTGAGCTATAGTTGGTTTTGTAACACCCCTTTAATTTACATCGCCTCTTTCAAAAGGGCGATAAAGGTTGATTATAGTGCCCCTTATGACAAGAGGCGATATCATTGCCCCTTAAGAAAGGGCGACCATATCGCCTCTTATCATACGGGGCAATATAATCTCCACCTTAAGCCTCTTGTCATAAGTAATGTTACCCCCCCCTTATTAGGCGATGTCGAGAAACTTACTAATAACCAAAACTTTCTAAAATAATGGTCGGTATGTTCTTACATCCAAAACTTACAACTGCTTTACAGGGCATTGTTGAAAATCATAACATATTTATTTCTTGTATAAAACTCATCAGGGCAAGTGGGTTGAATTAGGCAATAGTTTTGTTAATAGCAAAGCTTTTTTTATAATATGGGTCGATTCGTCCGTACGTATGTCTGTAACTTTTAACTCTTTTCTTTTTTATATGATTATATGTGTAATTATCCTATTTAATTGATATTTTGATCACCAATTCTTATTACAACAAGGTACAATGTTAAAAGCGAGGCATCTCTAAAATTAAGTACTAAAAATGTAAGTATGTCCTTAAACATTATCCTGTATTTAAATAGTTTTGCAACAAATTTACTTACAAATTTGTTTACACTTATACATTTATAATCTGTTTATTCAGTTTTGACTCAAACAAGCATTTGTCCTACCACTTCATGGCTTCACAATAATGGATCTTATCAACCTGTTACTATTTACTATACCTGGCCTGCTGGACAAGGAATAGTCTCAGATGATTGTTCACCAATACAAATGATCTTATTCTGACAATTGAAGGGGTCTGGCCTGATTGCCACACCCTGGGTATTGTCTTTACATTCCTCTCCTGCTTTCACAGGTACAGCAAACTAAACAATATAATATTCCAGTATGGCCTCGAAACCGACTAATATCCTCTGGATTATAACTGGCTCTTAGTGATACTGAAAAATCATGAACTGTATTACAGACAATTTTCAACAAATAGCAAAATGAGAAATCTTAATTTTGATAACAGTTTTGTAAGCCCAAGTGGGCCGAAGGTCATGTCTCAATGTTTGGTGATTCACTGTTGTATGGCGAGGACTGAATTGAATAACTGGTTAAGGTGTCTATAGAAAGGTCTTTACATGCCCTATTAAAAATTCTGAACACTATGGGATCTATCTACAAGTACTTAAGACGGTTGTTCTTTTTTAATCTCCTAGTAAAGCAAAATTCTCCACGAGGGCTAGGTTTCAAGCTGTAGTTTTAGACCAAAACTGTTTTGGTTTATATTGAAAAAAAGTTATTGGTTTTTTAAACACTCTTTATCTACCTGACATTGACAGTTCTTTTCGGCATCGCAAACTGGTCGAGTACCACAGGACACTCTGAAATTTTATAAATCCTCATAATAAAGTAACAGGATGTTTGTGTTTGTGTCTGTTTGTCTGTACAGAAAGATCTAGCTGACCGCTGAACCGATATTGCGGTAGTATGATATTTTAAGTTTGAAAGTGTACCGATTTTGTTACAAAAGGCCAGCAATTTTTTCGCATAATAAGTCAGTTTTAATAGTATATTTACTGCTATAGCAGGTAAATTATATGATGTAAAAATTACTTTCCTCGAATAATGTGAAGCATATGAAAAAAACTAATAAAATAGTTAAATTTCTTGGAATAAACTGCTAGAGTTACTTGATAAATATTATGTGGTAAAAAAAATTGACTATAAAAACCAGTAGGCCCTTTTTGCTGATAAATGTTGCGTAGCTTGTGATAATGGTTCAAAATACTTGCAAGTTTCATTTTCAACCCATCCTCACATTTTCACTAGCTACTAGTATTTATATTTACTAGAGCTCAGAACGGCAACTTTCTACTATTAACACAAGCTGCACATTTTGGTTTTAAAAAAAGGTGATTTTTTTTACAACACACCCTTTGTGTTATGCGCCTGACATAGAAGATGTATCTTACCTGTAGACCCAATCACACATAATACCGTCATCATTGTATAACAGCTGCTGAACCTGGCCGTTGTCATCAACCTTAAATTTTGAATTATGCAATTTTCCTCTAAGAGTGAGTCGAGCCACATTGAAGCTCTCTTTTTAAGTAGGGAAGCTACTCTATGCTACTCTATCAATTTACAATACCTGTCCATCCGACAGTCCATTCTTCCGTCCGTAACGCTATAGGGTAAATGAGATTTACTCAGCCACTATTAAAGCTAGACCTCTGATTTCTTGACAACATTACCAGTATTATGAAGCATATTTAAGTATATAACATCCATGGCTGTCCGACAGCTTTTTAGTCACTTTTACCTTTTTAATTTTGTTGTTTATGGTCCTTTCTTTCCTTTTTATCACTGATCACATTTAATTTAACTTTAACTTTGTGCAATCCATGAATTTTTGTGCTTCGCTACTTATGGATGTTGTCATCCTTAGTTTGTATTAAACAAATTACAAAACAACATTATGTTTTTTTAAGAAAGATAAGATAAAACTCAACCGTAATAGGAATAGTTATTTATCACTTAGTATTATAGATAGCTTTGCACAAAAATAAAATAAAAAAATATAAAATTAAAACTATTTTTATTGACCCCGATGGGCAACAAAACTGGTATTAATCTTTGGATTTTTATTTTAATATTTGTGGAAAAATTTCTACAAAGACAGTTTCTTATTAAGCGGGTATCAATCGGTTTAGAAGCATCATTTCAGTATGGCTTTCAAACAGATTAACATCCGCTGGATTAGAACCAGTTTATCCCGGAGGGCATAAATCCCCGTACAAGTAATCCTCAAATAGAGGTATTTGTCTGTATGTCTGTCTGTTTCTACCAAAATAGAGGTATTTGCTGTATGTCTGTTTGTTTCTACCAAAATAGAGGTATTTTCTGTATGTCTGTTTGTTTTTACCAAAATAGAGGTATTTGCTGTATGTCTGTACCAAAAAATAGGTATTTACTGTATGTCTGTTTGTTTGTACCAAGATAGAGGTATATTTGCTGCATGTCTGTTTGTTTGTACCAAAATATCTTTGCCTCACCTTGTTTCCACACTTCATGTACTGAGGATTTCCACCATCACATTTGACATAGTCTTTGCATTCGGTTGAGACCTAAAAACAGATATATGTCAGAGAGAGAGGGGGGAGACAATAGGCGGTATATTCAACTAGTCCCCAATGTTTATAATAAGTTTTTGTTGGCTTAACAACTTTGGGGACTTTTATTTAATTTTGATTGGTTAGTTAATTTTGTTGAGTGTCCAAAAATTTAAACCACTAATTGTGTTCTACAGAGGGAGTAATTTTGTGTATCATTATTGGGGATGTACAGTACATCAATTTATCAGCCACTGTCTTATCCCTTTAGGTCCCTAGAAATATATTCTCCATTTTAGCTTTGAAACCGATCAATGTCATTTGGATAAGTAATGGTTCTAAGTCATACTGAAAAATTATGTCTAGCATGGTATTATAACCAGTTTTCTACGAATATAAAAATGTACAATCCTAAGATAAAGAACAGTTTTTTTTTAGCGGTACCTCCGAATCCGATCCAATAATTGGGCCGATTGCCAACCCTAGTTTGAAGTCAATTAAAACTTACAGGGAAGTATCCAGAGTCTTGTGGGCACAGTCCACCACGTGTTGTAAACTAAGAAATAAGATTAGTTGTATATTATCAATGAAATCAAATTTATGAAATATATTTTTTATTTTTTAGATTTAGTAAATTTCAGATTTACATAAAATTGGGACAATTTAGATGCTATATAGGCAAAAGTATAAAACTTACTGTACAAGAGTTATCATATGGTCTGTTTCCACAGTCAACCGTTTGTGGCTGTTTGCAGTATCCACTAGCTTCATAAAATAACACACAGTAACACATGTAATATGCATTGTAAGTTTATGATTAAAGTGATCATGAAGCAATTTTTGAAAATTTAGAAATACTTAGTTATTTATAATTATGAAAAAATTTTGCTAAAAATTATGTAAAAAAGTGCATTTTCTCCAGGAGTAGAAACTTTGGGTATAGTCCTTTAGTGACAATGCCTTTTGAGGGGCGTTTCGTCGTATTTTCACAGTAGATTTTCTCATATTTCTAGCCCCTGCAGGGGGGCTCTAACCCTGCGGGGCAATCACCTAACCTAAAAATCCTATCAAAAGCAACTTTAAAAATATGATGATCGTCCTTTAAGGGGCATTGTCACAAAAGGGACTATACCCAAAACTTTTAATATATTTTTCTGCAAATTTTGATTATGCACTTATGTACAGCTTAAACCAACAATAAAATTTATTTGAAAAAAATAATAAAACCTGCAGGTGATTTTCAGCTATTGTTGGGGGGCAACACATGTTGACTAATGTGCAACAAATGTAAGCAATTTGAATTACTTACCACTGTCAAACTTGTCACAATCGGGGCAGGTCAGATGTGTGACGGCTCCATTTATGCACTGGTAGTACATCATACAGTTATCTAAATGAATACTTTTCTGGTCAGATGTGTTTATGATATTCTTACACATAGGTAGTATATACAACAGATATCTAGATAGATATACATAGAATATACATTTGAATGTCATTTATGAATTACACATACCTTTATCTTCATAAAATTTGACTTCATCAGCACCACAGTTCTAAAGAATGAAACAAAATTAAAGGGAGTCTCTAATAAGATCTTTAACTCAAAACTTTTATAAATACTATTTCCAAACACATTTGTCACCCGCTACATTTGTGTTAATAATTGCCTGTCTGAGAATTAGGTGTCGGGTATAAGTTTTTGGACACACAACATGATAGAAACATGAATAGGAACATTATAAATTATTACCAAGCACAGATAGAACTTCCAGACAAAGGTTGTGCGTGGAATTAATTGTTTAATTCCTAATGGATGTTATTCAACAAGGAAATTAACTAGGTAGGTTGGATTTAATCATATTAAAAATCTTTCCTTGGTGGAAGTTCCAGAATGTCTAATGAATCTTTAAGTTAATAGCAGCTGCACACACACACACATAAACTTAAAAAAAACATTACTTCAGGATCAGGTGTTTGAGTTGGCTGAGGTGTTGTAGGTTGTGGGGGTGCCTCACCACATTCCATTGGGGATAAGCTGAATTTATTTACAGTGATTGATTGTATATGTATATTCATCAAATCTTTTCCAATGGTTTTAAGTGAAAAGGTAGTGAAATAAATTTTTTAAGAGAATTTTATTTACAACTATAAAAATTACTTTGTTTTGTAAATTTTTAGGTTAGTATATTTCTTAATTGTTACCTGGGAGGGCCAAAAACTTCCTTGCAAGTCTGATCAGCTCTGTTCAGTTGTTCACAAGTCTTAAAAGATTTTTTTTGCAAAGCATAGATTTTGAAAACTCTTTAGGTTAAAGGTTTGATTCACGCAAATTATGGTGATTTTATTTATGTGATTGCTTACTTTAATTCTCAGCCTTGTGAGTGACAAACATATGAACACACTAATGAACAAAAATAATCTTTGAAAGTAACTTGTCCATTGTAGTTTATCTCTTTAATCAAAAATATGAAAGGTACCTGTGATTCTTTGTAATATACCCAACGAAGGCACCCAGAGTTTGTATCGCACAGACTCTTGCAAAACTAAACAGCAAAAGGATGTTAGCCATACTAACAAACATTAACACTTGCATATAGTGTGAGCACTTAAAGAATCAAGATATTATTAAGAAGCCTGAATCGAATTGTTGGCATGAATCTGTTGCAAAACTGCTTTATTAAGGAATGCTGACAAGGAAATTAATACCTATATTTTAGGACTTGATAATAAACCTATGAAAAGACCTAGGGCTCACAAGATGATATGATTATTATATTATGTAAAAAGTTGGTTCAAGAAACAAAATAAAATCTTATAATAAATGAACCCTCTGGAATGATTATAAAATTGCTATATTTTCTAAATTGTGCCTCATTGAAAAAACAATCACCATCAAAACTCGCAATACATCTTTTATTAGAAGAAAATCTGTCTATTTGTACAACTTCATAAGATAATTGATGAAAGTACCTACCTTCCAATCTACAGCCTGACTTTTCTCAAGAACTTCACCATCATACAAACACCTGGAGGATTGGGTAACATAGCAGGAATCTTAATAATTATTGTAGAAAAGATTTAAATAGTATCAATGAATATTAACAAAAAAAATTTAGGTATTGAGTTTCTAAAAGACCATAATTTCAGTCAATTTGCTTTTAGAAATATTCCAAAAAATGACCTGATAACATCCTAGGAAGGGAGATAAGTAAAAATTGCTTAACCCTTACAGGTCGGGCCCCAATTCCCACCATAATATCTCGGCTCCTGGTACAGATAAAGACGTAAAATTTTTTTCTGGTGGTTCATGTGTATTTTTAGAGAAAAATTTCTTTTTCTAGTCATAGCGGTCAGACCGCTCCTTAGCCGCTTTTTAGCGGCCAGCCGCTAAATTTTAAAACAGCTGTAGAGCGGCCAATTTTGCAGCTAGGA
>LS057720.1:0-10667 GCA_900241095.1 Acartia tonsa
AGAACAAGGTAAACCCCTTTGTTCATGAACTTGGTATTAATTGACATCAAATGGACCGAACGGATAACCATTTGACATTGATGAAATAACGAGTAGATATTGATTAGTACAGACAATTTAACAATACAGTACTTTAAGAGATCTGTCAGTTTCCAGTTGAGCCAGATAGAACTCTCCCAAAAAGAGGGGACTAGGCGAAGCTTCAGTTCCTTACTTTTCTTTTCAACTCAACCTTTGACTAGGGCGGACATGACGCAGTTGTAGTCCTTTCTCAGAATATTTAGTTCTTTCATCCTGACACAATCAAATAGACACCCCTATAATTGTGTCTTGGTACTTACAAGGGCAAGCACTTGTCACTGAACACTCTCACCCTATCCCCCGATGAGGGAGGCATTTATCACAAAACCTGAGGGAGCTTTAACTCGTGCTAGAACCAACCGCATACTGCAAATTATCACTGCTGAAACTGTATCATCACGCTCTACTAGATCACAATCAGATTCTGCAATCACTAGACCTGCTCGTTTCACACCCAAAAGAGTTATATGCACAAAAAGACCATTGCATACACCCTTTGAGCTTCCTAAACGTAAGATCAAAAGATCACAGCCGGTGAAACGTAACCTTAAGCCTGTTGTGTCAACTCGCAGGTCAAGCCCATCCCAAACCACCCCCCTGAGAGACCTTATCCTTGATATACCTGTGGATAGGTCACCATCCCCAATCACCAATAGAAGCCGCTCATTATCACCATTCTGTGGTTTCCACACACCCTCTTCAACACAAGAAGCCCCCCATTTACCTTCAACACCAATACATGTTCGTGGCCAACTTTCTACCAACAAACTCAATCAACTAGCCCCACGAACCCCTACTTCCCCCAACAATACTGAGGTGTTTGAGCTACCCCCCCAAGAATTAGTGTGGGATAACTTTTCTCCCAAATCTTCCTATCAAGAACAGGGATCAATCATTGAAGCTGCTTTGGATCAACTCTTTACAGAGGAGAATCAGGTGGAAGAAGACATCGTTTTTGCCAATAATAGCAGAAACCAGCTCATATTAGACGACGAGCTACCAGGTTCCGCACACAACGCATCTACGTCTACTCACAATATTAGTGTGAGTTCCTTGTCTGGCATTCAAGACTTCCTGACATCAACCATGACAGAAGAGGCAGCCAAGCTCTTAACAGTGTGTGACACCTGCCTGATGTTTGACGAGGATTGCGAAGACATAGTAGAAGATTTGGATGCTTGGACAACTGCTAGATTAGAAGAGGTTGAGAAGGAACTCAATGAGAAGCGTAAAGGCCTGCAGCAAGCACTCGCATATTTTCTTAACCATGAAAATGAGCGCTTTAACGAGTCCAAAAGGGAGATAGCTAACCAGCTCCGGATAAGAATGCGATCTAAATCAAAGATGATTAATGGTCATCTAAGAGAAAGGGAGAAGCAGACAACCCCAGCACCTTCAGACGTGTCAGTAGAAACAGCGCTGGCACAGGACTCAAGGCCAGCTGGCACAGAACTAACAAGCCGCATAAGCTCTACAACTCGGGGAGTTAAACAAGCAAGAGTCAATATCAAGTATGAACCCCTGCTTGTTGAAATGGATGAATTGTGCTCAAAGTTTGGAGAACTTAAAGAGAAAGAGGTCAATCAACTTGGCCAATTCAACAAGATTAGTGGACAATTCAAAGAGCTTTTAGATGAAGGTCAGCGCACACTGCTCAAAGCAAGGTCACTTTGTGAAGATGCTATGTGCGTGGATATGGAAGATGCTGCAAAGACACTAGATGCTGAATCAATAATGCTGGAACTAGAAATGTCAAAAGCTGAGTCATTTATCAAAACACTCAGAAATCACTTTGGAGTACCTACAGCTGGTTACATTCAATCTCAAAGGTCAGCAAACATCCCTATCCCCCATTTCTCAGGAGCCAAAGAAGACAAATTTGATCTATTTACATTTAAAAAGAAATTTCAAATCTATGTTGATTCAATGCCATCTATTGCTGAAATCGAGGCTCTTGAAATTCTTAAAGAAAAATGTCTCCAAGGCAATGCACAGATGTTATGCTCAGCTGAGAAATCTATACCTGGATGCCTGAAGCAACTAACATTTCACTATGGCAGTAAAGCTGGCATTATAGCTAAGCGGAAAGCAAAAATTATGGAACTAGGTACCTGTCCTAAATTCAGCTGGGAGCAGCAAATAACATGGATGGTGAAATTGAGATCACTTCTAGCTGATACCCAGGAATTTGCTAGGGAAAATAATGCTGAGCATGCATTGTATTATGGAAAGACAGACATCGCCAATTCTGTTCTCAACCTACTAAAGGGAGATTACTTCAAGAAAATGTCAGAAAAGTTCTTGGAAAGTGCAGATGCAACAGGAGAAGAGGATGGTAAATACTGTTATGAGGAGCTGCTAACATTTCTAGACAAAGAGCTTAGGCAGCTGCAATACCAGCTCACTCAGCAAGAAGGAGCTGCCCAGCAAACTCAGCCTCTCGTCTCCAACACTAACAGTTCAAACAGTAACAGTAGTAGTGCTAACCAGCGACAGAGCCGTGGCAGGCAAAACCAGAACACTGGACCCTCTCACACATACACTAATACGGAAGAACATACCCTACAACATCAACAATCCATGAGTAGAACAATGGATAAATCAAACAGAACAGTTATTCCCCTCCTTACGTACAATGGTTCAGCTTCAAAACCAGTGTTAACAGACTGTGTGTTATGTCAGTCCCAGCATACATTTCTGTACCAGTGCCCAAATTACATTTCAGCAACACCTAAAGACAGACGTAAGCTCCATGGTAAAACTAATACATGTCACAGATGCCTTAGATCAGATACTAATGTAGATTTTGACAACCTGGAGGAATGGTGGACCCACCATAAAAACAACTGCCGAACCACTTTCTACTGCCAGACTGATAGCTGCCAATACATGCAAGCACACAGAATGCAAAGGCATATTCTTGCATGTGTGAACCATGCAGAGTCAAATAAGAAATATCTGACAGAGTTTCGTGATTCACTACCAGAAGACATTCAGCTGCCTACAGGAGACTTACTATTCATGGATAGCATAACAATGAGCCTGCAAATGCAAGAGGATAGCATTGAAGTTCCTGAACCTGATACTATCCCAGATGTAGGAGCACCTGGAATTTTCATGTGTCAAAATATTCCTGATCCTATGGGTAATCCGATTTTGGTCTTTTATGATAGTGGATGTGGCACAGCAGCAGTATCAGCATCAGCTGCTGCAAGGCTTAATGCAACAGAACATCGCCCTGGCCCTACAATCATGAATGTGGCTGGCGGTAAAGTTATTCATCTTCCCTATGGCAGTGACAAGTTCAAATTACCTCTGGATGACAGCTCCGTGTCAGCAACAGTCATTGCTGCAAAAATGGACACACTTACAGCTCCATTTCCAATATGGGATCTGCAGGAACCATATAATGATCTTATCAATCACTACAAAGGACATGAACTCTTACCAACAGTGCCAGATGTTATTGGTGGCAGACAAGTTGATATTATTCTGGGAATCAAGTACAATTACTTATTCCCAATGCGAATATGCTCCCTACCCTGTGGACTGTCACTATACAGAAGCCCTGTCAAAGGCATTAATGGTCATACAGGAGTTTTAGGTGGCCCGCATAAAGCATGGGCACGGGCAGCTGAAGCTGTAAATTTTGTTGGTGCAGCTATCTTCTTCACCAATGAACTCTCTGCCTACCGTTCATCTACTGAATCGCTTTTTAACAGTGGAAAAAACTGGTGTGCAGAGATCAAACAGAAGCATAATGTAAATCTCATTCAACCAATCAATATGGACGATGAAGCTAAAGATGTTACAATTGATGCTAGCTCTTACACCTTAGACACTCAGCATGTCAAGCGCCAGGAAAGAAAATACTTTGAGACTGAAGATATTGGCACCCAAGCTCCTTACCGCTGCATGGGCTGCCGTGTATGCGGAGACTGCAAAAAGGGTGATATTCTTGAAGCCACATCACTTAAAGAGGAAGCTGAGCAGCTCCTTATTAAGAAGTCTGTCACTTTTAAACCAAATGAAAAGCTAATTGTAGCCTCACTCCCCTTTATTGCCGACCCAGTGAAGGAGCTGCAATCAAACAGGAACAGAGCAAAGAAGGTCCTGGAATCCCAGCTGCGTAAACTTCTAAAAGATCCAGAAACCAAACGGCAAGTCCTTGAATCTCATGATAAGCTTGCGAACAATGGCTACTCATGCAACATAGAAGATTTAACCCCAGAGGAGAAGTCACTAATGGAAAGCCTGCCAGGAGAATACTACCTTCCATGGAGATTTGTGACTAAGGAAGGATCACTCTCAACACCTGTCAGAGTTGTTTTTGATGCATCAGCAACTACTCCCACAGGAAAGAGCCTTAATGATGTACTGGCCAAAGGAGTCAACAAGCTTGAAAAGATCTTATCTCTTGACTTAAACTTCAGAGCTGGACCATTTGCATTTGCCTGTGATATCCGAATGGCATACAACCAAATCAAACTTGTGCCAGCTGATTATCGTTGGCACAAATACCTATGGGTCGACAACCTTGACCCTGCTAATCCTATCAGAACAAGAGTGATGCGTACCATCATATATGGTGTTAAACCATCAGGCAATCAGACAGCTGAAGGTCTTGAGCAAGTTGCACAATATGTCATTGACAATTACCCAGAACATGCTGATGGTGCTGGAGTTCTCAAATCTAAAACGTATGTTGATGATGCATCAGACTCAGCAGACTCAGCTGAACAGCTAAACAAGCTTGTTACAGGAGTTAAATTCACACTTGATTTAGCTGGTATGAATGTGAAAAGTTTCATTCACTCAGAAGCAATCCCAGAAGACACTGTTTCTAAAGATGGTACCAATGTCAGCTACCTTGGATACTGCTGGGCACCCTTAGCTGACACTTTAAGTCTTGACATAAAAACCCTGTTCTTTGGTAAAGTCAAGAGAGGTAAAAGACCTCCACCTGTTGAAGGAGACATAGAGGAGGCATTGACACCCAACTTCACAAAAAGGATAATCCTATCAAAAGTGGCGTCAAATTGGGATCCATTAGGACTATGTACTCCGGTAACTGCAAAGTTCAAAGCAGACTACCATGACCTCTTAACACACTCAACTGGGTGGGATGATGGCCTTCCGGCCAATCTGTTGCCAACATGGGTAACAAACATAGAACTAATGCAATCTCTTGCAGCAGTCACCTTCCCTCGATCTGTAGTACCCCATGGCTCACTGCAGAAAGTTGACTTGCTAGTGTCTGTTGATGCCAGCCAGAATATGGCTATAGTATGTGTTCATGTTAGATCTTCATACCCAGATGGTAAAGTTACTGTGCGACTGGCAGCAGCTAAGTCTAAAATAGTCACAGGCAGTACTATTCCTAGAGCAGAGCTTCGAGCAGCAGTTGCAGGTGTTATCCTGGCTAATACTGTTGCTAAGAATCTCAAGTCAAGAGTGGACAAGATTACTTACTTTACAGACTCTACTGTAGTGCTCTCCTGGATTCACCAAGATGCCAGACCCCTAACAATTGGAGTACGGAGTTGTGTTATTGAAATACGCAGATTCTCCTCACCAGAACAATGGCGTCATTTAGAGTCTGATAACAACATTGCTGATCTTGGCACCAGGTTTCTTGCTTCAGCTGCTGATATATCTACTGGATCAGAGTGGCAAAATGGAAAAAGCTGGATGTATCTATCTTATGAAGATATGCCAGTTCAAACAGTCCAGCAGCTCCAACTATCTATGGAAGCTAAACAGGCTATTGCACAGGAGGTCAGACTGCTTCACCTGGACACACGAACTCCTAGAGAAAAATCAGTGGAAATATCAGATTTCTCTAAATATCTGTTTGACCCATGTCAACGATCCTGGCCGATAGCTCTTCGGGTTATGGCTATAGTCAGAAAGTTCTGCTTCTTTAACTTCAAACTGTTCAGAACTGCTAAGCAATCCAACACATTGCAACCAGGAATAAGAACCATCACCCTCTCAGATGATGAAATCAAACTGGCTGAAAGGTATTATTTCCAACTTGCAACTAAAGAGGTACAGAAGTTTACCCCACCAAAAGCCTACGGCAGTAGCTTCATCATGGACAATGGCATCATGAAATACAATGGGCGAATTGTTGAAGGGACAATCATAGAAGATGTTGATAGTATTATGCCTGACCTTTCACCACTACATTTTGTACGGCCAATCATAGACCGCCACAGTAGGATAGCATACTCAATTATGCTCCATGCACACGAAGATTTGGCGCTTCACAGAAACGTCAATGCCACACTGCTAGAGTCAAGACACATAGCATTTATTCTCAATGGTAGGGACCTTGCCAAAGAGATCAGAACAGCATGCCCCAGCTGCCGCAAGTTCAAAGCACAACTACTGGAAGCAGAGATGGGTCCTATTCACAAGAACAGACTCACCATTGCCCCACCTTTCTATTACTGTCAACTTGATCTGATGGGGCCATTCCTTGCTCAGTGTGAACACAATCACAGATCAACAGTGAAGGTGTGGGGACTAGTATGCAGAGACCCAGCATCTGCAGCAACAGCGTGTTTTGCAATGACAAAATACAACACTGATGCTTTTATTCAAGCTCTGCAACGATTCACACATAGGTATTGTATCCCCAAAAAGGTCTATATCGACCCTGGAGCTCAGCTCATCAAAGGTGTCTCCAAATCTGAGTTTTCAATGGCTGACATAACAAGGACTCTTAATGGAAAAAATTGCAGCATAGAATTTGAAGTTGGTCCAACTGCTGCTCACAATTACCAGGGCTGTGTAGAGAGATCTATCAAGGAGATCAAAGCTCTCTTCAATGCCAGCTTTAATGGTCTCAAGCTTGATGTAATGTCATATGAAACAGCATTTTCATACATTGCAAATGAGATCAACAACATGCCTATCTGCACTGTGAGTAGAACAGAAGAAATCGGTCATGCAGATTTAATTACGCCTAACAGGCTGATTCATGGCAGAAACAACAGGCGAGCCCCAACTGGCCCGATCAGAATTGCGCAACCATCTCAGCTACTGGAACAAATGGAGAGGTTATACCAATCATGGTGGCAAGTTTGGCTATACGAACGTCTGCCAGACTATATCCCTAAACCCAAGAAATTTGGAAAGACAGGGCCCCAACCCAAAGAAGGAGACATTGTAGTATTCCTCCGGGCCCCTGACGAAATGATTGGGGACCAACTCTGGCGTCTAGGTCAGATCTCTGAGTTGATTATGTCAGAAGATGGTGTTATCCGACAAGTCATTATTCGATGGCGGAAGCACTGGAAAGAGAATTTTCATGAGACCAGGAGAAGTGTCCGGCACATAGCCATTCTCTTCTCAGAAGATGAGCTGTCATTGGTGGATCAGCTCAAGGTCGCTTCGGTTAAAGCAAATGCTGCTTTTTATTATGACCATTACTAGGTCATCCAGACAACAGACAAGGTTTAACCTATCTGTGCTGTCTCATTTTTAATCCTACTGACTACATTGTACAGAATTGATTCTACTGCATCAAACCTACCCAACATGGCATTATTTGTAATTCTGACAAAATTTATCCTAATGTTTGTACCTAACGGTGATTTTTTCACTTTACTTGGTACAAACAGGATTATTTGTTAGTATACATATAATTGTTCAGATCATATCCATCACTACATGCTATGGTGTAAACTATATGCGTAAGTGTAGAATACAATCCAAATTAAACCTAACACTTCCAAATTTATGTTACCTGACATCTGAAATTTTGACAAAATAGATCCTAATGTTTGTACCTAACGGTGATATTTTCACTTTACTTGGTACAAACTGGATTCCTTTGTTAGAATACATATGGTAGTTCAGATCAGTCTCTACATGCTATGGTGGAATCCATTGCACAATTGTAGCACACACTTCATCACTTACATCATCCTGCTACACCTACTACTTGCTATGACATAGTTGTAAGCTCTCTTGTAGTAAGTACCAAGACCCGATTTCCCTCACATACGCTGCGTCATCATCGTCCAGTACAAATACTCGGGATTTTATTATTTAGTTAAATGTAGTATATGATTGCATGCTTATATCTTATTGTAAATTTCTCAAACGGCCGGAATTCAAAATTCTCACATAAGCGTAAAAAAAAAAAAAAAAAAAAAAATATGCACTTTCTATTAACCCCCAAAAATTACTTCTAGGATGAATTCTGATACTAATAGAAGACTGATATCCAACAGTATCCCAGAAGAAATGCAGATGGGCCCTCTCAAAAGAAGAAGCACTGATCAGCCAGAGGGTCATGAGCATAGGCAAGACCCAAGACGTCGTCTGGGCAGCGAAAAAATGATGGACAAGGAGCTGTACAATCGTATAGTTAGCCCTGATAATGTATTTTTCATGGAAGAAGAAAACTTCATTCAAGACCGCAAGGAATTTCTTGAAAATTGCTGTGTACGACTTGAGAGTGAGATATCTGAGAAGAAGCAAAGACTGGATTGTCATGATCCATCTGGTGAAAGCCTCAGACCTGGGGAAGAGGAACAAATCCCAACTCCACAATGGGCTAGTAAAGGTACCAACTGTTCATCAACACATTACTACAGGGAGCAGATCATTAAGCATCACAAGCTTAAATGCCTTGCCAAGGACAAGCTGAGCAATATGAACATCACCAGTGAACTCTCTCTAGTGGACCTGAAGTCTCCAGACAAGCTTTATGAAAACGATGCCCACAACAAACTGGAACATCTTCACCAAGAGGCTAGAAACATTGACCTGATTCGAGAACTAGTGGGTCCTGACCATGTCAGCGCACGCAGACATCAATTGTTGGTCCTGGAAAAAATAAGGGTTGAGGAATTATCTTTAAGAAAGGACACATTAGAGCTTTATCTGGAAGCGCTAGACTTCAATTTCCAGGTTGAAAGGGCTAGATACAAAAGTCTGTCAGAACAAAACTTTCAAAGACAAATTGATGCTGTTCCCAAATTCAACATCAAAAAGCTCTTCTGCCGAAACAAAAAGTGTCCAGACTGCAAACACAAGTCAATGCCTACTCTTAAATCTTATGGCTTGCAGAAGAAGCCAAAGAAATATGATAACCCTGATGCAACTGTTGACCATAGGCACTCCAAACCTGGTCCAAGTCCCCGCCATGAGACTCAGCTAAACAACCATGATAGCAGCAACAGGAATAACCGAAGTGACCCTTACATTGAATCTGAAATTGTCTATTTCAGTGATTCTGACAATGATGATCATAATAGTGAGACAGAAATTCAATACTCCCTGCCCGCAGTCAAATATCCACAGTTCAGTGACAAATTCAATGATTACTGCAACAAGGTGCTATATGAATACATTGGAACTGATGAATATGGTGATGACCGTGAGATACCTCTTGATGGCCTAGCAGAGAGGATGCGAAACAACTCATATGAAGCCAGACTCCCTAGATATTGCAGAAACAATGATTTTTATGCACTGGAATATCTCATCCAGTGTAGAACTGCTGGGACTACTAAGCTCCATGAAAAATGGAAAATGATGAGAAAAGCCGAAGCCAGAACTAGATCCAAGCAGAATACATGTAGAAGATAGAAAAAATTATTTTTTATGATGTTCCCAGGCTGAGCAACTCCAAAAACCATTAACTTGATTTTACCGTGTTTCAGAAGATCAGAAAGAAAACACTATAATGACAACCACCACTTTTGCATACACACCCCAAAATAACATGAATCTGCAGAAGATTATCCTGAGATATTTGGTATAACACTTTTTTTTTTCCCCCTTTCTCATAAACATTTCTTCGAAAGTGCACAAAAATAAAAAACGCTTTAAACATGTGAGTTCAAAAATAAAGTAGAATAATGTACTTACTAGAGTGGGTCAAGTCTCAATGATTTTTATGTTTGCTGAACCACATTCCAATTTCAAAATTGACCCACCCTAATACTAACCCCATGTATTGCCAGACTGCAACCATGTATTTTCTTTTTTTGCCGGGAGTGTGCTATTCTAATGAAAGCATGTTTAGGTTGAACGAGAAATACATGGTTGAGAGCTGTCCTGGACGATTGGCTATTGTATTCGTTGTCTGTTTTAAAAACATTTCAAACCCCTTTTTCTTTTCAGACAACTAATATAATGCCTGTTGTCCCTTACTCATTGTAAATTGGTGTACTGGATAATCTACAGGTACACCAATAAATCATATTGTATTGTATTTAAAGTATACCCTGTGACTAGTCCCACTAACTGGTAGAGGTGGCTTTATGTCTGTTTACTTAGGGCCACTCTTCGTTCGACATGTCACTCTCAAATTTAGGTTTCTTATGATTTTCACCCAAATAATTGAAATACATTTAGGTGATATCATCAAGATCCCCTAAACAACAGCCTAAACTACTTACAGATAAAATACCATTTCCGTGTAGACGCCCTCCCCATACCATAGTTGGAGAGCTAACGGCTGAAGGATCATTTGTGTGACAACCTGGTCATAAGAACAAGGTAAACCCCTTTGTTCATGAACTTGGTATTAATTGACATCAAATGGACCGAACGGATAACCA
>LS057721.1:0-10667 GCA_900241095.1 Acartia tonsa
AAAAGTTTTTGGCCACCCCTTGCTGTAAAAAGTTGTTGTTAGTAGGTAAAACTTGGCCATTAAGGCTTTTTGGCACGTATGCAAATTTTAAACTGTAAAAATTGCTCTTTTAATTTTTAAAGCTACCATAATTTTTACTTCAAGTCCAGAGTTGCTAATTTTTATCTTTGAAACTCAGGAAGAAAGAGTTTAATTCTGATACGATTTGGATCAAAGAAAACTTATTCCAGTATGGCTTAAAAACCGATTAAAGTTCGCTGGAGAAAAAAAAACTGGTTATCAGCCATACTAAAAATTTATGTATAGCATATAGCATAGATTTTACAATTTTCCACAAATTTTAAATAAAAATCATAAAATAAGTACCAATTTTGTTTTTGGTTTTAATACTATGCGACAAATAACTAATAATTGTATAAGTTATGTGTAGTTTTTTCTCGTTTACTTTAAAATTTAACCGATCAAAAAATGTAAAGAAATATGACAATAAATCTATTATTTCTTATTAACCTGATTAAAAATATTATCTTTAAATGTACTAGGGCCACGAATACTTTATTTGAATAAAATAGTTGACTTTAACTGTTGTACTTGATTGTTAAGAAATGTGTATGTAAACAAGTCCCTAGATACCAACAAAAAATTTAACAACACACATTCTATTTTATCTCTAATGTGGTGTTTATACATTTAGGCTAATAACACGTATCTAATTACAGCAAATAGGACATTTATTAGAAATATACAAGTTTGGACTAGAGCCTTCAAGAGAAGAAAATTCCTTATATTATTTACATGTTCCCTGCAAGTCAAATAAATTGTCCTGTTTAAGATCCCCTAAAAGTTTTTAAATGATTCTAGCAAAAATGCAATAAGTATAGATGTATAACCCAGACAACTACCTGACCCCGGTCTTGGTGACCTTTTTCGTCTGCTTGCAAATTGCTTTCTGCTCTGCTGTGTTAATATTTACGATGCCCTTGGCTGATATTTAAAGACTCAAATGAAAGTCACAGAGTTTCTAATGCTCTAGATACTATTTGCTCATTATTACGTTTCAGTTACCTTAGAAGAACACTCTGAAAAGTAAATGGTTGAAAAGTGGTCTCAAGAGATGAATATAGATACAAATATCTATGTCAATAGTTTTAACAACAAAGGTATAATGTTAAAGGGTAGACTGTTATACAAATGAATAATACCATTTTTTAGAAAATCATAACATTAGGGGGTGGGAAGTGTATTTTTTTCTTGGGGCAATTTTTCTTGGGAGGGTGTTGGTACCCACCCCCAAAATTGTTACAAATATTCCAGAACCTATGAAAAGAACCATATCGGTCTAGCACTTAGATCGCTCCTTCGGTACAGACAGACACAGACAGAAAGACATCCTATTACTTTTATAAAAAGATACATAATTATATGCTACAGTTGTATACATTTTAGAGGTGTGTCTATCTATACTATTAACTCTATTAGAAAGCATTTAAATTGTTAAGTGGACATTAATTTGATGTAAAGTTTTGTGTGTTAAAAATTTTGATAAATATTAATTTGTTTGCTTATTCAACTTAGACTTTTAAAATAATTGAAAATCGTTTTAAATCTTGTAAACATATTTCTTTTTCAAAATTAAAATTCTTTTTTTCAATGCAACACTTTTAGAAATTTAAAACCCAATTTTTGTAAGGTGAATCTTTTCTACAATTTTGGGTGAATTATTATTAATCAACCTGCATAATTGCAGAATATAAAAATTTCACCGATTATATTAGGCCAACAATGCTTAGTTGTTTGTTCGTTAATATGTCGCTAACCACTGAACCGATAGGATGGTTTCATTTTACATTTGAAATGCTTTTAGGTCGTTTTTCTGTAGCCTGTTTTTTTTACTTAGGATACAGAGCTGCTAGAGGCTAGATTGAAACCCTAAGTTAAATAAAATTATATTTGACAGATTCTGTTATACTTAATGCATTTAAATCATAATCTTCAATATTGCTGCAAATATTTATTAAGCTTTACCAAAACTATTTTGGATGATATTTAATTATTTTCTTTAACGGATCCTGACATAAATAATACATAAACTTTCATACAAATCTATATTCAGATTTTTAAGGTTTCTCCAAATTTTGATTATTAAAATTATTGGTTGGTATGCTACTTTAAGATTATACCTTAACTTAGGCACAGCATTTATCGTTTGAATAATTAAGCTATGCTCCTTTTCCTATTGCCATCCTTGTATCATATTTATATGGAGGGATAAAAAGCATTGAATCAAAATATTTACAACATTCAGGAGGGAGGAGACTTTAAACTGTTATTTATACTAGTACGCAAACTAACATATACTCTCATTCTTTAGCATTAAAACTCAAAAATTAAATTTGATTGGTTGGTTCACGCTGGCAGTATTCAAACCTTTTCATTTATAATTTTTATCTACAGGAAGGATAATTTTTGTTCATAATAATTGGAGGTGCACACCAATTTGTCATCCCTCTTACACCTGAAGATCTCTGAACAACAGAACACATTAACAAGAGATGGATTCTCTGAAGATAAAATTCTAGGCATTTATCT
Organism: Acartia tonsa; assembly: GCA_900241095.1. Taxonomy (NCBI): domain Eukaryota; kingdom Metazoa; phylum Arthropoda; class Copepoda; order Calanoida; family Acartiidae; genus Acartia; species Acartia tonsa. The sequence goes on from LS057721.1 coordinate 2,590, forward strand.
AATAATAAGATTTCATAAACTTAAAAAAAGATAAATTGAATATCAATTTAAGATAACTTATCCTTTCCCATTACATTTCAAAGATTAAATTCAACATACAATATTTACAGTTTTGGACTTGTTTCCATTTTAGTATCTAAATACATCTTTGTATAAATGAATGTCTTTTGTGACATTTAAAATATCAAAAGGCCATTTTTAAAGATCAAATGCTAAATAAAATCTAGAGCTATTAATATCAAATTAGCATTAGCTAGGTCCCGGAATGGGTTTAAGCTATTTTGTTTTTAAATTTAAGTCCTGGTATACTCGATGGTTATTTTTCTTACCCAATCAAATACAGAGCTCCTATATGCTAGGGGCGCTGTAGTTTTTGTTTCATATACAATGCAATATATGAGAGAATGAGCTGTTGAGTTATAAATGAACCAATCAAGTACAAGATATATTTATGCCAATACTTAACCTGTGTGTGAGTGTTTGTTTGTTAGTGTGTGTGTGACCGTAAATATTAAATAGATAATCCTTTCAACCTTGCAGGAGCAAAACCACAGAAATAGAGAAGAGTTAAGAAGTAATATAGAGAGCAGAGATAATCCGACCAATGAGAAGCCAGGATTGTTTGGGCCAGGTGGTCCACCCGGCTCCGACCAATGAGAGAGCTCGGATGTAGCGCGGTGCCGCGGCTAATGGTATCATTCCATAAGAAGACATAGTGGTGTAAGGATACATATACACAGTGAGTGAGATAGTGTGTTATTATACAAGTTACATAAAAGAGCAAAACTCTTTTTCGGTTGTTAAGGTATATATATTTCTTTTGCCAAAAACAAAATTAATTTTAGAATAAAAACAACCCAAAAGTATTGTGCAAATTTTTTATACGTTTTATATTTATCAGTGATAGGACAATCAACTAATATTTAATCTTTCACCAAAAATTTTCTCTCTTTTCCGTATGGTTTTTATTTAGAAAAAAATAGACTTATAATTAAAATCTAATAAATTGTTATTCCTTTGCTAGGTCATCAAATCAAGATGACAAATTTAGAAGAAAGACAGGCTTTTGCAAAATTAGAAGCTTTAAAGGTAAGCATTAAAAATATTAATGTTCTATTTTGAAAAGTAATTATATGTTAATTTAGTAAAAAACACTTAATACTAATTCATATCAACGTTCGGGTAGCTTATTTTTTTGTCTTAGGTAGTCTTTCTTGTGAAATCTTATAATTTAATGTATAAAATATTTTTTTATCCACTCCAAAAATACATTTTATATTGCATTTTTGTTTGTAAGATTTTAATTTATTCTACTTTTGATTTATATTTGCTTCTTTTAAACTATTCTATTTTCAGGACATAAGAGCCAAGACTATAGGCCTGGAGAAGACCCGCGCCTCTCTCCTATGTGATGTTGGTCAGCTAGAGGATGAAGAAAGATGTCTGCAAGAGTATCGCAGAGAGCTAGAGCTGCTACAACAAGAGAAAATGGCTCATGTTGAAGAATTAAGGTACAACAATTTTTCTATTGACATTAGCAGTAATCATAAAAAAATTATTGCAAAATCTTTTTGTTTTTAGAGAGGTAAAATGAGCAGTTTCAAAGGTTTGTATGGGGGGGGGGGGTTAATGAGAGGTTTTAAAGTTTGAGGTGGGGAGACATCCCTTTTACTCCGCCCTATTGATTGTAAGCATTCCTTTTTCCAAAATATACATGCCTAAATAAATACTAAGACTTAGGTTGGTTGATATTATTGCTTCTAATTTCAACTTTATATGCTTAAAAAAAGACAAAAAATAACTTTTTCCTATTAAACTTTTGTTATTAACATCTCCTTAAAAAAATGTCGTAACTTTTAGGCAAATCCACGCAGACATAAACGCCATGGAGGCCATTATCAAACAGGCTGAAGAATCAAAAAGAATCGCCCAGGTAACAAAAATCTACGTTTGTATAAATATATTTTTTTCAATAACTTTTCTGCAAATGCGAAATCACTTTTTAGATTCAAATGTAATCCTATTCTCATGTACAATAAATTCGATATTAAAACTGACTGCAATAATTGCAAGACATTTTTTCTTGGTGTTTTATGTAATGAAAAGGACAAAATACATATATTTGTATAAAAATAAGTAAATTATATATTTTCGGCTCTTCGGTATAGGGAATACTTACAAAAATTCTCAGCCGTATATCTTTAAAAGCAACTGAGAAAATTGTCTTTTCCCTTAAACGTAGCTAACAGACAGACATTAAGAATCATATAGTGGCCTCGATACTACAAATAATATGAAATACTAATCCATTATTTTCTCTCAGCAGGACAGTGCCCGCAAACTATTATCCGAGTACGTCCCCTTGGTCCAGGATGTCAACAGGATGCGGGTGGAACTGCTGGAGCTGGACAAACTCCCAGACATACCTGACTCAGAGAAGGACCGCCTGAAGGCCGCTGGAATTCTGGACAAGGACAAGTCGTTGTCGGATCCCTGGCCAAAGCCTTTGTCTAACCATACAGGTATCTAAAAATTTTTATTTAGCTTCGCTGCTACTCCATAACTCATTTCATGTTTTTGTCTGTCTTATCAACAAAATAACCCCTTTTATAAAAGTGAAATGTATTCAACAATGTTTTTCTAACGTGCAAACATTTTTATTGAAAAAAATTCAAACTTGAATAAGTGATAAAAAGCAACATTTTTTTTTTATTTTGAAATATTTTTATTTGCCAGTGGCAGATGATTCAACGGTCAAGTATGATTGGCCAAACTGGTTTAGTGTCAAATCCGTAGGTAATTATGAATATAAACTTTGGCATTTTTCCTTAAAGCTTCAGACTTTAAAATGTAATTTCAATTTTACAAATCAATCTAACAAACCAAATTAACTAATCAATTAACAAGCCTATTCTTTTAAAGACTACGATATTTAATTAAAATGTATTTTTGGCCTTTTTGACTAACCTCAGATATTACATATTCTGAAAAATAAACTGCGATTCAGAAAATAAACATTTAATCAATAATTTTTTTTTTTTCGAGAATAAGCTTTTCCTATGTCTACAACAATAACTTTTTTGTGGAACATCTAATCCAATTGGACTCTTTTAAAAACGGAAAATATCTTTTGAAAATGTTGGATATGTTACAAATTAAACATAGCCAAACAAAAATACCATTTCAATTTACCTCTATTGATAGTAGCTCAATATTAATCTTATCAATTTATTTTCTGATTTTAGGTAATGAGATGTTAATCCCTAACTCGCTGTCCCTGCCCACCCCGCCCACACACAACCCCTTCTTCTCCATGACCCGGCAACCCAGCCCCTTGTTTGGCTCCCTTGGCCTCTCGAAAACTAGTTTTTGCCCGCCGTCGAGTATAAACCCGATGCCCAATCCGCCGCCGTTCCGTTACCAACAACAGCCGCCGCCAATGAAGTCTTGCTTGAGTTGTCACCAGCAAATTCACAGGTATAAACAGTAAATCTTTTTATTTTCAACGTATTTTTAAGATGTTTGAAAAAATATTGATATATTTTGAACTAAAATAGGAGTGGATATATTATTATTACTGGGATCTTACACAAGATTTTTATGTTCTCTAATAAAGTGAAACTCGTAGTGGGAATAACGTTACCCCCATCCATCCCCTTTACCCTATCCCATCCCCCTCAACTGGATGAACGAACTGACCAATAAACGAGTTGCATGTTCTGATATATTATATATTTTTTTTACTTTCAGGAATGCTCCTATTTGTCCTCTGTGTAAAGCCAAGTCTAGGTCCAGAAATCCCAAGAAACCAAAGAAGAAAGAATAAACAAATTAATTTTCTTATTTTTGTTGTCATAGAATAGTTAAAAATCTAGATGTATTGTATTAATTGTAAAAAAAAGCTTTAACCAAATCCCCCTCGTTTCAATGTCCCAAAAAATCCACCAAAAATTTTGATATGGAGGAAAAGATGCTAAAAATGAAAATTCATGCTTATTTAATATTTGAATATTTCTTACAATTTTCTTAAATGTATTTCTTTCAGCCCAATACTTAAAATCAACACAACCATTTTTTTTAGAATAGTTAAAGAATAGTTTTTTTTTAACCACCTTACCATCTAAAAATAAGTTTTAATGTTAACGATTTTATAGAAAAATTAGAATCATGTAATGAAAACGAAGTAGCGGGTTTTGTCTTATTTTCACAGTAACTTTTCTCTTAATTCTAGACTCTTTAGGGAGCTCTTACCCAATGGTAATTTACCTGACCTAACCTAAAATAACAATTCAAAAGCTACGGTGAAAATACCTCTAGCCCTCTAGGTTTTCTTTCCATGATTCAAAAATTTTAAATTCATTTTTTAAGTATTGGTCCTAAAATATTTGATATTAACTTTGTTACAATACTATAAAATATAAAATTCTGTCATCCTTGTAGTGGATAATGTACCAACAAGTTGAAAATTTATTATTCTGGCTATAAGCCAGTAATAAAACATTAATAAATATTGATTATTCTTTAAAAGTAAACTGGTATCAATATATTTGATTATAAATCTTGTTATGTTCAATAAACCAACTATTTTTCAGTCGTTGAGTACATTATCCTTAATTCTTACCTAACTAAAGGGTGTGTCATCACTATCGCATAGTATTTCATCAGCAATGTCTTTATTTTCGCATGATGTGCAATGGAAAATTTATTAGACATTTATTAGTGTTTAATGAAGAATGAAAAGCAACGGGAATTGGGTAGTTTGTGATATTTTAATAACTTTCAGGCTTTATTATTTGCTGATATATTTTGTGGAGTTGATAACACACCACCAAATAGTATTTGCATAAATGGTGTTTCAATGTGATTTATTCCCTGTACCATAACTCCAGGAGGACAGGTATAGAGAAATGGCAGTTAAATTAATCTACAACCATTCCTAATACTCAATATTAACAAATTATTAAAGATATAATTTCATAAATATTGGGGCGAAATTAATTTATCAACCATTGTCTTATCCCCTTATCTCTGTTTAATTGTGTAATTTTATTCGTTAAATATAAATTTATACCCTTAGCTTACATGTATGTTTTATGTTTGGATACATAAATAGGCGTTCTCGTGATACTGCAGATTAGCTGCAGCGAAGCTACTCTATAACTATTCGTTAGTCCTTAGAATTTCTAACACGAGCAATCCGTTAATTGTATCATTTCTCACACACAAAGAATACATTTTTAAAAGCGAAGCTTTTCAATAATAAGCGGCGGTCCGTCTGTCCGTAACGGTTAGCTCTTTTCGATAATTTAGACATGATGATTCCTGTAACAGTTAGGTATGGAAGCGTAGCAACTCTTCAACGTTACTAGAATTCGAAACACTTTAAAATATTCTGATTTTTTACTTTTTTGAAAATAACTTTTTGTATGATGTGATTATCCTATTCAGTTAATTTTTGGAACTACAAGGAACAACATTATAAGTGAGGCATCTCTATAATCAAATCCTAAAAAAGGAAAGTATGTATCCTTATTTTCTCAATTTTACAAAAAAATGTATGTACAATTTTGTTTTGCCTTTTAGCAAATTAGTTGTGAAATGTGAACTCTTATTTGATATTATTACACAGATTTATTGCTTTTTATATAAAAATTCTAAGTGTTAACAGTCAAAGCTTTAAATATAACAGAGTGTTTTTAGGGATTACTTAAACATTGTATATAATTCGATATGTCAGGCGTCTGACAACATTTATAGCAGTGTTACTTCTTACCATTCACAGTTAGGACATTTAGGAAAATGATAAAAAAGATTTTTTATTTTACCATTTTGAATGGTACAATGCCATAAAGGTATAATTTTTTTTTTACCGCTTCCACCATTTAAATGTCTATCTGCCAAAGTAGAAGGATAAAATATGTGTGTATTTCTATAATAGTCTATATGAAATGTTGTGTATCTTAGTCATTTTTGTATGGTTGTTACACGAAAGGAGAGTTATTTTTTTTTCATCAAATTCATAAAGACATAAGTTCATATGAAAACCAATATTGCCCGAATAAAATGACTGAAGTGGCTTTGAGCAAGCAGCCTTTGTCTTTAAGGAAGCAATAGCCAATAAATATAAATTCTTCTGCAACTGAATTCTTTAATGAAGCTGTAAACAATCTTTGTAATTCAATACTAAAACCGCAACCATCCGTCTGAAGGAGGTTCTGCCAAACTCTTAAGAAAGCTTTTTTCATATAAAAATAGTCATCAATTTTATAATATATAATATGGGGATTAAACAAAAGGTATAAAAATCACCAATAGAATTTAAATAAAAGAAATTTAAATTTTAGATAACAGATTTCTAAAATAAACACATTTGAAATTATTAAAAAATAAATGATGATCATCCCCCTAATGTAAATATTTTGGTACATATTTTAGTATTTTCTTAAAAATAGATAACATGTGTATCTACTTCAGGGGGAAAGGTACAAACAAATTATGCAGAAGATAAGTTTTGCTAAAATTAATATGTTGACATACATACATACATTCTAAAAATTGAGAATAGAGTAGAGATGCTTCTTTTATAACATTATGTCCAATCATCCTAGAAATCAATAGTCTAAATATCAAAAAAGCAAAGTATATAATTAATAGATGAACATACTGACTTTCTAGTTACTCCGCTTTCTGAAGAGAAAAGGGCATTAGTAATATTTTCGATAGAAAGTTGAAGAGAAACCTAAAGTGAAGGGGGGTGAAAAAAATCCTCTCACTACTGAAACATGAGACACCAAAAACATGACGTCATACAATAAGATTGACCAATGAGAGGCCAGAAAACACTGATTTGACCAAAATTTACCAATGGTAAAATTTATACTGGCCTCTCATTGGTATTTTTTTCGTATGACGTCATTTTTTGAGGCACTTTTTGCTGTCTCCAAAAAACATCTCTGTGATCAGCAAAAAAAAGGGAAACATGTTCCTAGATCTTGTTTACATAATATCAAATATAAAAGGACGTGTGAAACACGAAAGAAAATATAGAAATGATAGGGGGATTTTTTGAATATGACGGTTAACCGAATTTTTATACTTTATTTTAGATTTTGAAATTTAAGTTAAGATGGAACTGGGGTTTGTCCGTTTAACTATCCGACCATCATCCTTGCATAGTATCCCACAAACAAATGTATCATATTGTATAAAGTAGAAAGTTTTTTTTTTAAAAAAGATCTCACAAACCAATAAACTGATAGAGCTCTCTTTTAATGTAGCTTTATATCGAATTTTGTTTTATTTCTAAAACAGTTTTTGATAAGGTCGAAAAATAGAAAGATCGCGATTACATGTATTTCTAATGACAAATAATTTCATAAAATTATAAATAATCGAGTTATTTTATATATTTAAAAAAAAATGTCTTTCTTACCCTAGTTGTTAAGTGGTGAGGAGTGACTAATGAAAAAATATGTTTTCATTTCTACCACAATGTCTTCCGACATTATCTAGCCTAGCCGCTACTTTCTTAGGATATCATCGTAGGGTCGTCAGCCGCCATAAAAGCCGCTAAAAAGCCGTACAAAAATAAGTATATAGGCTTCTCAGAAAATGTAAAGCCCAATTCGTTCAATTTCAGGGATCAATTTGTACATACACACACACATTGAGCTAGGGTGGATCGATGGTAGTTAATCCATGGTTGAATGGCGGTTGCCGACCCCCCCCCCATATTATTTTACGCCCCACAATAATGAACAAGCAATTTTAAAAGTGTTGGTTTTAAGCCTTATATTTAGATCCATTTTTAACTAAGTAGTTTCTTTATAGTTATTATTTGTTGGTTGGTTGATATTACCCATGTATCGCTCTAAACCATAATAGTCAGGCTCCTTTTCGTTTCTTAGTAAGTCTGGAGAAGGTTCGCTGAACGTCCATTCCGACACAACCCAATCTTTCCCGATTTTGTATAATTTTTGAGGAACACGATTCCAGTGACGTCATATTTTTCTTTCCCGAAAAAGGGAAGGGGGGAAGAAAAAAAGAGATGGGAGAAAAGGGGGTTTTCCCCATCTCTT
>LS057722.1:0-10666 GCA_900241095.1 Acartia tonsa
CTCATTTGTTAGATTTAATGCGATGTTGACTGAATCTTGATTGGGACGCACAAACCTTTAGTATCCAAACTTTTCCGTCAAGAGATTTACTCTACAGAAGTAGTAATTTTGTTGAATAGAATTGGGGGTCAAAAATATTTATCAATTAAGTGATTTAAAGGAGAAAATAAAAAACGTTCCAGTCAAATTCGATTACAATCACTGCATATATGGACTATCAAAAATAATAAAATGCATTAAAAACAACGAAAGCTAGGCAAAGATGCCAAAAAGCGATGCTTACTTTTTACTTACTATTCAAATTTCTTTCATTTATCTTTGTTCTTTATGTCAATTTGTTAATACAAATTTTCCATTTTTATATTAAAACATGAAACATGACATAAAAATAACTCATTTTGGAATTGAATATACTAATCTTTAAGATGACTTTATTTTTACGCACCAACAATAAAAGTAAAAAACTATTTACCCTAATTCATTGGGGGGAGGGGGTAATCACCCCTTTACCTCCTCCCCTTGAACGTCCCCGGACATTCAATAATTCTTCCACTCTTTCTTTCCCCATTATTTATAACCTAACAAAGAGAGAATTTAGCCTTTTAAATTGAGGTAAGGGAATGGGGCATTGATTTTTCTTCAATTGTCCTATCACTGTACAAATAAATGTACAGGTGCAAATGCATAACCCAGATAACTACTTGGTTCTATTGGTCGGGACCTTTTTCGTCTGCTAGAAAATTTCTTTCTCCTCTTTTGTAAAGACTTGGCTGTGTTAATTTTTCCGACATATTGGCTGATATTTATCACCCTGTGAACATACAGTTATTTAAATTATCCCCCTTTATTTTTATACTTTAATGCTATACAAATATGATTACCTATAACATGAGCCCAAGTTGGGTAGGGTACATTTCCGTATTTCACTGGCTCAAACTAAAACAAAATTTAAAATGAAATAAAGTAACAGACGGAAATTTTTATATTTTTTCCCGTAACCTTATATTTAGTACTTGTCCGTCCGTCCGTACAATCATTTTAGGTGGACTATCTAAAAACTCTTCACTTTATTCAATCTTTACTACATTTCAGTCAAGTTCTTATAACTCTTCTAAGTAAAATTAGAATGTCCATATATGTGATTTGTATATTGTGTTAGAAGAACAAAGTACAATTTTTCGTAGCGTAGCTTTTTATTAGATTATGTCTTTACGTCCGTCATTCAGTCTTCTAATATACAATACCTTGATGATATAGAAGAAGAAAATGACGAGCATGACCAAGGGAGCGATAACACCCCAGGTAATCAGCCAGTAGTTGTTGGGTCGGAATCCTGTTTATTGCAAATATTTACTATATTGTTAAAATTTCCGTGTTCTTTAGCATTCAGAATAATAAGAAAATTTTAGAAAAATATTTGTTCATTTAAGTTAGGTCGCAACTAAAGAAAAGGCGAGTAAAATCTGGGGACTTTGTTCGGATATTTTAAATATTTTATGGTCCTAGTTGATTCAATTAAGTACGCTCGTAGTTTTTAAGCCGTTAGTCAACTAGCAGCCATTAAAGTTAAACACAAAATATTTGCTTTCCTTGGATACTCCCGCTTGATAATAATTGGTTAAGATTTTAAAAAAGAATTGAAATTTATTCCAAATTCCTAAATTGCAAAACATATAAACAATATAGTATATATTCCTGTCATCTGTTCAATACAGCCAGCAAACCTCTTCACTCCAAAGATCCATCCAATAGCAATTGTCTGAAATTATACATCCTTTTAAAATCTACTAAATCAAGTATCAAATGCTTTGCATAAGTCAAAATGGTATTATAAGAAAATTAAGATATTTCTTTTAGGATTTAAATCAAGCAACCATATTTTGTTGAAGTAGAATCAATTTCTTGTAACTAATCTCAATAATCTATAATATAAAGTAAAACGATGTCTGCTCGTCTGTCTTCGGATGAAGCTTGTGATCTTGCTGACTGCTCTGCTTTTCAGGAAGTATGCATAGGGAGTATGTTAATTTTTTCGAAAAAAAATAAGGTGCAAATCTAATTAAAAAATAAAAGTAAAACTGCGATTGTTGAAATGCATCATAAATGCAATTCAATTATACAATGACCTACAAGTGCAGTTGTATATAATTGTCCATTATCATAATAATACAGTATTTACTCTGTTTAAATGGCAATACATCATATCATATGAGGTGACCAAGAAAAATGTGTCCTATTAGTGCATCACACAAAAAGTTAAAAAAAACATGAGCAAATATTTTATAGTGTAAAAAATTTTAAATGTTTATTTTTAAAAAATTTTATTGCTACTTTATGTTAACAACCCTTTTCCCTCTTATAAATTTGAATATAAAATAAGAAAAATATTTTCTTCAGAAACTTTTTTATGGATGATCTTGATAACATTATATATATACAATATTTATGATTTAGAATGTGTTGAACAATTTCCATACAAGTTCATGGATAAAGGTTTAAGTAACTTGCCCCATTCTTTAAAATTTAGTATCTTAAAAAGAATGAAATAATAAGCAAATTAGCAGCTTAAAGTGAGAAGCCTAAAATTATCTTCATATAACTTGTCTAGTGATTTGAATAGCATTCACACAAACAACCACAAATCAGAAATTTGAATGTAAAGAAAAGTACAGTAAAATGTAATAATTATAATACTTACAAATAGGGAAGTATAGAAAAGATTTTGAAGGTGTGATTCTAAGCAAACTTTAAAACAAAATAGTTCAATTTTAAGCAAGATCTTAGAGATACACTATTAATGATCAAATAGAAAAATATTTTTTTTAATATCCTATGCTATTGAATTATTGAAACTTTACCTAACCTTTAAATCATGTTAGTAAGTGCAAAGAAAGTAATTATAAATTCTGCAGGAGTCGCATAATTGGATCATGACCAGAATAAAATTACAACAATTTCTAACAAAATATAATTTTTCCTTTTTTTTTAACAGAAAGTGTTATGTTACAAGTACAAAGAGTGATGTTTGCATTTTGATTTAAGTAAAAATTCACGAAACCTACCAAATCTTTGATTTGGAGACTTGATTGAAGCAAAGCTTCTTTTTAGTTCAGGATATTTTAGATTTATAGTGTCTCCAAAAAAAAGTGAACAAAAAGCAGCTTTTAGTGTCTTAAAAAAGTGGACAAATGTTCCAACGTTTGGCTTAATTATAGACGAAGACCAAACTGCATTACTTTTGCACCACTTTTGACGTTATATTCTCCATCTCTTTTTTAAAGGTTTTCTTTCCCACTTCTCCTCTCATCTTCCTCATTTTATGACGTCATAGGAATCAAAAGTGACACAAAAGTAATGCAGTTTGGTCTTCGTCGAATTATACCAATTGATGTTATCAGCCAAACGTTGGAACATTTGTCCACTTTTTGGAGACACTAAAATCTGCTTTTTTAAATGGTATAAAACTAAAACTATGACGTCATACAGTACAAATAATCAATGATAGGCCAAACACATACTAAATTACCAATGGCAGGCCAATATACATTTTTATTTACCAATTGTATGCCAGTATGACTTTTTTTTATTAGGCACTATAAAAAGCTTCTATTTGGTCATTTTATGACCATCTTGATAAGTCTTGAATAAATGGATTCAGAGCAGAGATTAAAGGAAAAAGTAAATAAAGAATAAATATATCCATTAATAAAGCAGCAACACGATGCTTGTAATATTATTGAGACAAATCAGAACAGTAAAATGTAATACAATATAAACTTAGAAAGCTCAGAAATTTTCTTGTGTAGAAAAGCTGGTTTTAATAAACAATATTTGTGTAAATAAAGGTTAATTATTTATTACATATTTACTGAACATTTTATCTTAGAATGATGCACAATAATCTTAAAAGAAGAACATTAAGCTACATTAATAAATCTTTTTTAATATGAGATTAACTCATAAAAAAAGAGTTTCTTTAGCTTTCAACTTTATATTAAAGCTTAATTCTAAATATCAGTTCTGATACACAAACACAAGGAAAGAATTGCAGAGAAGAGAATTTTATTAAAACAAATCAAATAGCTTTTTCACATTTTTTCCTAACTAGTCCTTCATACGTTAAACGTATCTTCAGTTTTATAAGCTTTTTATGTGGGAAAGTTTAGGCACTATAAGTTTGTGCAACAAGATTTAATAACTAAACTGCAGTTTTTAAGCTAACATATAGTATAATAAGGTTATGAACGTAAAGGGTTTAATTCATCATCTCTAAAATTAAGATATACTATTTTTGTCTTTGAAGGAAACTTATCTTAACAAAAAATTAACTTAAATTTCTAACCTGAAAGAAGCAGCAGAAAATGATGGCAATGCCACTGGCTCCGTAGAAGTCTGCCAGCTGGAAGATGAAGGCTCCGCCCCTAGTCACCATGAAGGTACCCATCAAGAACAGGAAGAAGCACAGGCCAGCGGTAAATTGACGGCGGATTGGTCTGGAAATAAAGACAATTTTAAAGTTTAATGTTTTAATTAAAGGAAAAGTGATATCTTTATTTGATGTAGGCTAAGAACTATTATTTTAACTTGCAGATAAGTTTGAGGCAATACAGTTTTTAATGTGCTGTCTATTTAGATGTCGTCCTTAGTATATTTTCATCAGTGATCTTAAGGGATATACATCCATAATGATGATAAACATAAATACGCTTCTCTGATAAAAATTAGGACACTAGCTTGGAACCAACCAATCAAAATTCAAAAAGAAGTAACTGATTTTTTGAGCCAACAAATACGATAACGTGGTTTTTAAACTTTAAGTACCAGTGTAATCATAAGTCTAATGTCCCTTCCTTCCCTCCGTAATTTTCAAAGATATTTTAAGAAGACAAAAAATGTACTATGAAAGCTTCTCCTTTACAATGAAAACATGTATAATTGAGTACATACACAAACACAATTTGAATATAAAATAACTTAATATCCTAAGAAAATCTTGCTACATAGTACATTCACAATTTGAATATAAAACAAGTTAACAAAGAGACATTGGAAAAGAAGGAGGGTGTAGAATGGGGTGGTTCCGTCTGATTCTTTAAAAAAATATATTCCCAGGGAGGTAGGGGACATTTTTCTTATTCGTTGACTCAATGACATTAAGGACTTCTGATTGGTTGGCTCATTAAGTTGATTGTCCAAACGTTACAACCATTAATTTAATCTACAGAAAGGGTATATTGTTTATTAACTTATGGGCCATTGTTTTATCCCTTTAGATACCTGCTTTATCCCCCCAAACTGCTATAACCCCCACAAAAAAAAGAAATATATATGCAAATGCCCTACCGGCATTCATGATAAATGTTGAAAAAATGAAATTCATGTCTGTACAATATTCTTAAATCTTTGTTTTTGTGTTCTTACCAGAAATTAAAAGGAAATTTTATCAATTAATTTATAGTCAACGATTTCTATGTTTTCTAGAGTTAAAGTTAGAATATTAGTCCCTTTTATTTCGTTTTTGTTACGCCCCCCAGCATTTGAAACAAAAAACTTTTAGGCAAGTTGTACGTTTTTTATTATAATATTTCAACTCTTTTTACCCAGCTCTACATCATACTAAATATTGCCTAAATTCTTTTTAAAGCCTTAATTCATTCTAACCCCCTCAAAAAATGCTGGGACTTAATGCACAGATTATTGAACGTTTTTTTTATAATTTCTAAACACCAAGTCTCTTTCATCCTAGTGGCCTAGTTTGTTTAAAAGTCTGAAGGTCAGCCTTTGTGTACTTTCAATTTGGAGGCTTGTCTTGAGATAGTACATTTTGTACTTTTCCACACACAAGAGTCTTGTGATAAATCTAAGTTAGCTACGCCCCCAGTCGCTAAAACCTTTTCTTGTTATTTTAACATTATATATTTTATTGGTTGCTCTTTATACAATTTAAAATTTTTATTTATTGATACTTTATTTTAAAAGATCAAAAGCAAAATTTTTTACAAGAAAATAATCAAATAAAAAATCTTAAATTTAAAACCTTCAGTGCATTTTCGTCACATTAAACTGAAAACAGCCTAAAACCTTGTATTTTTTTGGAAGGACAAACATTGAAAATATGGTCTAGACACTGAAAGTTCGTTTCATATTCATACATCTTTTGTTTTTGATAGAGGGCTTTGCATTTTGTATATTTTGAGGATTTATAATTAAAGATTTGTGATATGACAATTTAAAATTACAGTAATTGCGTGCAAATGGTTTTGCCAGGGGTAGTATATCTTGAGGAAGTGAAAAGGGGAGAGGCACTTGTTGATAAGTTTGCTCAATGTACATAAAGTAGTAAGTTTTTTTTGTCTACAGCTGATGATCTCGTAAATTTCTGGTCCTATTGGGTTGTGCTTTTCATGGAAGCTTTAGATATGTCTTGTGGGGGTTTTAGGCCATTTTCAGACATCCCCTAGAGACTCTGGGCGGAGCAACTAGTGAATTAGATAAAAGAATATAAAATTTTTAAAAATTTGTTAATTGACATACAAATCATTTATGTATACTAAAAATTTATGTTCTAAGTGTCTATTTGATGTTCTCTAAACTTTTACTGTAAGTATACATGCAAAGTTAGTCAACAACAAAGTTAGTCCATAATACATCATATGTATATTAACCATATTCCAATGTGCAGGAATAAATATCCTAAAAAACAATTCAAAGATTTTTTCTCTTATACATAAGATTTTTTATGAGTTATTTTTTAAGGTTTGTAAGAAAAATATAAAGTGTTTTTTAAAACCAAATATCTATTAAATTTCTAGAAGCAGTTTTTTTGTGGTTATTTGCCCTTTGTTTACAATTTAAAAAACAACTTTTTATTGTATGAATTTCTTTTTAATTGTATGTTGTAATTGTTGTCTGATATTATGGTATTTCTAAATGGTGGAAAACTTGATTATATAAGATACATATCTATGTCAATTCATATGCATTCAGACTAAATGTAAAAACACAAACTTTTCCCACAAAGTTAAATTACATTATAATTTTTTTAGAAAATTTATGCTTTAAGTTTAGTGCAAGTTTTGACACATCATGGTCTTTTTTATTCAACTTTTATCATTTGTTTTACCAATAATGATTACTAACACAGCTACTTTTTGATTATAAATAAATCTTTACATAAGTTTTTTTGTTTTTTTTTTATGGTGAAATTTTAACCCGCAAATGTAGCTTAACATATAGCTCGTCATTGTGGAGGTGAGAGTGTTGAATCTTGTCCTAAACCGTGTCATGACTAAAGACGTTAATATTAGTTTATACTGCTGCTATGTCAGATGCGCGATATTAATAGTAACAGTAAGGAACAATTCTTGGATTAAAACAGGTACAACAATGCTCAGTTCGGACTTCCAGACAAAGTGTGTGAAATCTAAAGGTTACTGTCTTCAATAGATAGGATATTTAGACCTACTGTAAAGAAATTAATAGATCAAAAGTTAATGCATTTAAAATTCAGTGAACCTTAAAGCTGTAGTGAAGTTAAGACATTATAGACAATTTGAACTTATGAAAACATTTGATAGTTTTAAAACTGACTTACAATTATCCATACCAGAAAATTAAAATTTATGCAAGAAAA
Organism: Acartia tonsa; assembly: GCA_900241095.1. NCBI lineage: Eukaryota > Metazoa > Arthropoda > Copepoda > Calanoida > Acartiidae > Acartia > Acartia tonsa. Next base: position 7,634 of record LS057722.1, read on the forward strand.
TGAAACAAAAGGATATTATCATAATGGAGAGTTACTTATATCATCTTATATTGTAAACAACAGACTGAAAGAGAGGTTTGGTCTTTAAAAACTGGCCACGGGCTATTTAAAAGTAAAACATTTTGAGTTTTAGAGTCACTCTATAATCCTAGTTTCCAATTTAATTCGAGAGGTTAAAAGTTTCACTTAATTTAAAATCAATTTGATAAATTAGTCTCAATCAACATAACGTTATTAATTTAAATGATGACAACTGGCACATATTTATAACAAACGTGAATAATTGGGCATTCTTAATGCTTCTATTATCTTGTTTTTGGCAATGATTGAATACCCACTTTACACTTTATTTGTAATTTACCATATACCAAGACAAATATTACATATTGTTTTACAGACCAATACTTAAACTGTATTTTTTTTCATAATTTTGTAGATGTTATAGCTTTAACAGTTATAATTTTTTTCTTTTTTAACCATTTTTAACAGTTATAAATCTATCTCAACCATATTTTTTTTATATTGGTAATATAATTAATTCGTACTTAAGATATTGTTATAGTTGGAGTTTAAGCTATAACAACAAAATAATATTTAGACTACAAAAATGTAAAAAGACTATTTAAGTATTAAACTGATACTAGAATGTTTATACAAGTATTCAGATTCTTGTCAAGAGGAATTACTGCTTGGATTTAGAAATCTCTACTGTTAGAATTCTTTATTCTTTCAGCTTTTCTAAGTCTTATAATTTTATCTTCTGAATTCATAAGAAGCAAAGTATCTTGACTGGCCAATAAAAGAAATGACAGTAACTCTAGAGTAGTCTAAAAATTATGTATCGTATCTTATTATAGACAATTTTATAAAAATAATGAAATCATATTGTTAATAATTTTTTGGGGCTTTCGGGGCTAATAAAACTGGAACTAATCTCATAATATTTAAAATTACTATCCGTGGATAGCTGTTTGTAATACGATGCGATTAATGACTAATAATATATCAAAATACTTCAGAAATAATTTGTCTTAGAATAGAATTTAGAAAATTTGTTATAACTTTTGGAAGATTTTCTTTTCTTATATAAGTGTTTTCTATATTACATTTATTTAATATAAAACCTAAGATGAAAACTTAATATTAATTTAGCTTATTTAGCTTATTTAGCTTATCTCAAACTTTCTAGGAAAATATTTATTTTTAGTAAACTACTATAAAAGTCTGTCTGTTCTAATATATTTTTCCTTAGTAAAACTACAATAAAAGTCTAACATATTGGTCTTTCCGTCTCAAAAAATAAAAAATGAAGAAACATTTTTTAAAAATATTAAGAAAAGCACCGTAATATAGACAGTTTTCCACGGATATAAAAAAAAGTATGATTAAAACCAGTTTAGTTATCCCCGAGGGGCCGAAGGCCTGTAACAAAAAAAACTGGTATTAATTTTTTGGGTTTTTTAAATAATCGTAGAAAATTGTCTGTAATACGATGCTACAGATGATTTTCAGTATGGCTGAGAACCGGTTCTCTTCCAGCAGATATTGACCGGTTTCGAAGCCATAATGGAAATGTCCATGTTTTCTTTAACACCTGGACAGAAAACGTAAATAGAATGACATTACGAAAAAGCTTTTAACTAATGAAACAGACATTACGCGACATTTTCAAGAATGTATGGGAAAAAGGTATATTTGTTTCCAACAGACTTTATTCTGCTTGTAATCCTTTTTTTTATTTTCTTCTGAAAAAAAACATTCGTGTTCATGTTTATGCTAATATTCCTTATGCATTTTTGTAACCTGTTTTTTCATACAGCAATAAGCTTTTCTGTACTTAGTTATGTTCTTTGTGTTTCCAGAATCTATAATGATTTAAAAATAGACAATTGATTATTTTAATTCTATTACAAATAAAGAATCTTTGATTTAATGGCGCAATGGGTAGGGTGTTGGCCTGGTAATCTAAAGGTTCCCGGTTCAAGCCCTGCCATGTGCAAAATTAACTCTGATGAATTGAGCCATACTGATGAGCCTTAAAAGGGCAAAACACTGTGTCTATGGCTATTTTATAAAGTAGTAATTTTTTTTGTTTGAAGCTTAAGAGTTCATTAATTAAGTTTTCTTTTATAGGGAAGCTTCTCTTGAGGAACGGAAAGGTTTTAGGCTATTTTAATTTTAGATTTAATCCTTGGGATAGTTTTAAGCTTTTTTTCTGTCCCCAAACATAATTTTTGTGTTTTATTTTCGCTTCCATTAATATTATTATCCTTGTTTTCCTTGTTTATAAATATGACATGACATTTTAATATTAAAAAAAAAAAAACATTTTAAATCTTTCCCTGTATGCTTTTGTGCATTTTTGTACGTTACATGCATTAAATTAAAATTTTCCTTTACTTTTAAAGAAGACATTGAAAATCACTAAATACTTTTCAGATTATCTTTATATTAAGCAAAAAGTCTTTGTTGGTATTATTGAATATTTTTTTTTCTTTATAAAAGGGATATTTGAATTAAGAGATACATGGATTAAAATAAAGAAAACCATTGGAATAAAACTATTATGAATTTAGGGTAAGAACAGTTTTAAGGACTATGTTAAAAGAATTAGTCTATGGTTTAAATTTAATTCTACAATTGTAGATTTTTAAAAATAAAATATTATTAAAGATAAAATTAATTTTTATGATTAGTTAACTTACGATTAAAAAATATTTTCCAGTATGGCTTCGAAACCGATTAATTATCGCTGGTTGAGAACTGGTTCTCAGCCATACTGAAAAAGTCAATATTTACGAATATAAAAATGAAAAATCTTAGGATTAATACAAGTTTTATAAGCCCGGGACTTCAACTCCTAAAGGCCAACAAAACTGGTTTAAATCTAATTTTTTTTTATTTTAATATCCGCGTAAAGCTTTCTTAAATACGGTGCGATAATTAACTATTTTTCACCTGAGTTTTTCAGGCCACATGTCAACAATACCAGTAACCAAGGATTCAACCAGGCAAAATTCACTGTCAATTCCA
>LS057723.1:0-10666 GCA_900241095.1 Acartia tonsa
TTTGGACACTTAACTTACTGCACCAACCAATCAAAGTTCAATAAAAGTAACCAAAGTTGTTAACCCAATGAATAAGTGGTAATAAGTAATTGTTGTTATAAAACTTTAGGGGCTAGTGTAATAAACAGCCCAATGTCTCCTCCCTCTCGGATCTATAAACTATAATACTATAATAAAATTAACTATAGATTACCCATCCCTGCAGCTGTAAATAATAAAATCTGCCTAAGTTAAACTAATGCCATAGGAGGGAAAAATGGATGTAGAATATACGTGGATATAATGGAAAAATTGTCGTCAATCTAGGCCAGGTTGATAATGGAACTCATTTATTGGTGACTTCGTTCATTAAGTAGAAGGGGATGGGATGAGGTAAAGGGGGTTGAAGGGATTAACGTTATTTTAGCTCGCTGCGAATTTCATCTTATTGATGAAAATCTGATGTAACATCCAAGTAATAATATATCCATTGAGGGAGAGAAGATCGCTTCACTGATTTCAGGCAATTTAAATGCGAATTTTGTGTTGTCTGCATGGTTCATCTTTACAAGGAACAATATAACCATAAGCAATGTAGCGACAACAAGTAAGTTTTTTCTTATTGTTCAGAATGCTAAAATTAATTGGAATGAGTTTATGCCCTGTTAAAATAAACATCAAACAGAATTATATAGCAGAAAATGTAGACCATGGAAAGAAAACAAAGTAATGGGTTTCGTCGTATTTTCACAGTAGCTTTTGATAGGTTATTTTAGGTAAATGTCAATGATTGCCCTGCTGGAATAGAAATATGATAAAAGTTATTGTGAAACTACGACGAAACTCCATACTTCGTTTTCCTACCATGATCCAAAAATGTTTGATTAGGCTAAAGAAAAATAATATTAACAATATTGTAAAAACCAATTTATAAATTAAGCCATATTTATATTAATTAAGTCTCAAAAATAAGCAATAGATAAAAGTGAAAGCATGTGATAAAAACAAGACTACTTACGTCCAAAGATACGAGTACAACTGAGTACTTGCTAATTTTAAGCGCATTTTTACACACATACCTAAAAGTGAAAAATAAATTACATAATAGTCATTTCTCGCATCGTATTATAAACGGCTTTCCGCGGATATAGAATTTATTTTTTATTATTCTTTATTTTGATATTCGTGGAAAATTGTTTGTAATTTGTTGGTATACGTGACTTTTCATTATAGATGAGAACATGTTGTAATCCAGCGGATATTAATTCGAATTCACACTGGATAACTAAATACGAGACTAAATAGTGGACATTTTTGTTCTTGTTTACTTTAAAAAAATTTAATTGCCTTATATGGACCTCCAGGCTTCTTTTTGAAGAGGGTGAAATAAGCCGTTTTAAAGGTTTAAGAAGGGAAATCTAATGTTTTATTTTTTTTTATTTTGAGGGGGGTAAAATGAAGATTTTTAAATTTTGAGGGTGGTTAACACCCCTGGACGTAAATGAATCCTTAGACTAATGCAAACAAAATTTTGTAAAATGTAAACTTCAGACCTGGGTCAAAATCATCCCAACATGCTTTTTATGGTCAAAATTAACTCCCTTTTTCATAAACTTTAGGGATGTTTTTATGTTTAAGCAATAAATTGATGTACATCATGAATGATAATAAACAAAACCTCCCCTCCAGTAGATTAAAGATATAGGTTGAATAGTTTAAACCACTGAAACAGTGCTAGTTTAAACCAACCTATCCAAAAAATAATATTAGTACCAAAAGTTTAAGCCATCGATTCAATCAACATTGTTACATCATTTAACTTTGGGTACCAGTATAATATACATTCCAATGTCAACTCCCTCCCAGAGTTATTAGCCAGTTTCTTTTTTATATACTAGTCTTTAAAATTAAGCGTAAATGGTTGATTGAGTTATTTTAATCTTCAGACTTTTTTTTAATACAATAGTTTTGCTGGTTTGTTTCTTGTATGTATATTCAATTTACAAAATATGTATTGAAAATAAAATAATGTATATTTTATGTATATTTGATATACATATATTTACAGGGTGAGGTGAATAAGTTGTCCCGAATTTTTAATTTTGTAAATACCAAGTACAAATCAGCTTAGTTCATTTACGGTTAACTTTTTATGCTCATCATTGGTCATGGTATGCCATATTTTTAGACTTTTAATAAAGATAATAAATGTATAAGTAGATATAATCTAAACAACTACCTGGCCCAATTGATGGACACCCTTTACTTCTGCTAGCAAATTCCTTTCTGTTCTTTTATGGGGACTTGGCTGTTTTTTGTATTTCCGGCGCTTTAAGCTTATTTCACAGACACAATATAAAATGGGGACAGGGTCCCCACCCTGTGGGCGCATGCAACCTGATTATTATGATTATTATGATGCAATATGATTATTAGTTATGTTTATTATAAGGTTTATTTATTCGAAGTTTGAATTATTTGCTACGGCCAATTTTTAAAACCTAATTTCTGCCTATTTTAAAAGTTTGTTGATTTCAAAAAAAAAATTTCAGCGAGATTAAAGTTGGGATCACCCTGTAAATATAAATCTAGGCTAAGAAATGAAAATTAAATATTTTGGATTATACAAATTACTGGGTGGTAAAAAATACAAGAGAAATAAGATGAAAACATGGATAGACAGATAGATGGGTAGATAGACTAGTGGCTTCGCCCATAATTGCCTCTAGGGGCAACTTAAAGAAGCCAGTCTTTTAAACTAAAAATATAATAAAGGAAACTCTAAAGAAGAAAAAATTAGCTTTGAGGAAAGGGATTTATTTGCCTTTCCACCAAAAAATAGAGAAATACCGAACACATAAGAAGTTTCACTGTTATGAAGAACTGAAAAAGTCTAGCCTTTAGTGAGGTCTTTCAGAAAAAAATTCAAGTGTGAAAAGAAACTATTTGAATTAACGGGGCGGTGAATTTTTGGAGGGGATTGATCAGCCTTCCCACCAAAAAAGTTGACCTACCCTAAAAAAAGGTTTTAACCAGGTGTTATTTATTACATTTCTAAATTACAGATTCTCCCTTGGGCTAGGGGCTTAGTTGCATGTAGTCTGATAAATAAACTTAGAAAAAGATAAAAAAAAAAAAAAACATAGGATAAATATATGCAGACAGTATTTTTATCAATCATAATTATGAATAAACAACAAACACAATATTGTTGTCTAATCGGAAATTGTATGCTGTTCTTATTTCTCTCTCTCCTTCTCTCTCTTTCTATCTCTCTATATTATATGTTTATCTATCTATCTACTCTTGTTCCTGCTTCCCTCTAATAATGTTATGATATTTTATGTGATTTCAAAACAGCTAACCAACTATTTTTTTTTTATAAAATCAGGTAAATTATTTTAGAATTGTGCTTTTAAAATATTGGTTTTTGATAAAACAATAGTGAAATGCTTATCTTTATATATATTAACTATTATTCTTAGTGAATTTGCTATTTTTTTCATTTGCTGTATTAAAAACAAACCTCTTCCGTCTTAACTCTTGTGAAGAATCGGAACTATTCAAATTGATGTTTCCTTAAACTTACTAAATTTTTTTATATAAAAACTTTGAAAGATTAAAACATTAGCTTTATTAAGTAATAATCAAATGTTTGCACCTATCTTATTAACTGGCAAAAAAGTTATGGGCCAAACTCTCTTTCTTTGAGTAAAATATCATTCATAAAATACAATATAAGACGATTAAAAATTGTTTTGGAAAATTAATTTTACAGTTTTAAAAAAACATACATACAGACAATTCCGATAAAAACAGAGAGGAAATTTGAACAGATCGTTTTAAGATAGGATAATTTTTAAGTTTGTCAGAAAATAAAAATCGTAGGATGCCTACTGATACGAATATAATATTGTATGTATACTAGCTTCAATTTAAAATGGATATATTATTACTTGGATCTTACAATATATTATCAAGTACTCTAATAAAGTGAAACTTGTAGCTGGGTAAAATAGAGATCATCCCCATCCCCCTCCTGCTGGATCAACAAACTGACCAATAAATGATGTCCATGTTAGCAACCTAAATTGACGACAATTTTTCCCCTTCATAATATCCACGTATATTCTACATCCATTCAATTTACATACATTTAGAGGCCAATTTTTATAAGTAATTTACTAGGCTTTTTCTTATGTGCAATTTGCAGTGTTTCGCAGCCGGAGCCGGGAGCCGTGGAGCCGCCATATTTTGCTGGAGCCGGGAGCCGGAGCCGTAATTTTCGTTAAAAAACGGCTCCGGCTCCGGACTAGATAAATAAAGAGATTTTTTATAAATTATAATTTGGTAACTCTGTTTTGTCATGTGCAAATGCCCTTTTTCAGTATTTCAAGTCCATTTTTATCAAAAATTTAACTTTTAAAACCTTCAAGAGTCAAAAATAAAAAATATTATTTATGGGGGGAAAATGTGTCGAGATTTTCTTGATTTTCGGTCGGAGCCGCACCATAATCAAACGGCTCCAAAACGCTGGTTTTAAGGAATAATAAATTATTGATCAAGATACAAATTCAGTCACATTTATGGATCTAAAGGGATAAGTCAATAGCCTATAAATTGATGTACATTCCCACTGATGATTAATCCTTCTGTAGTTTACAAATAGTGCTGACATATTTTGGACACTCAACTTAATAAATCAACCAATAAAAATTAATAATATTAATATTACGTTATTAAAAAGGGTAGGGGACTAGTGTAATAAAAGTCATATGTTCCCTCCCTGACATTATTGAATAAAAAATTGAGAAAGACTAAACTACATAACTTTTGTGTCACGTTTAAGGAAGACGATTTCCTTTTCTCTTTTGAAGAGGGTTTCTCCCCCCTTCTCTTTATATGACGTCATATAGGTATCATCTTCCTCAAAAGAGACACAAAAGTTGTGTAGTTTAGTCTTTCTCTAAAATTAATAACTATATACATATATATAAATATTACGTCGCGTCGAAGGAAAATCTCTATACATGCTACAGTGTATGTTTATAAATATAATCAAACACAATACAATAAAATCATTTAGTTTTGTAATATGTATTGTATTTTCACAAGAAAATATTTCTCAATATGTTATATTTTTTGGCTCTCTATAGAGAGAGCGTTTTCAGGTACAATGTAGTGTAGCAGATACGGTCAACTTCTTAAGCCTTGGTCTTTTCAGACTTCTTGGGGAGGAGAACAGCCTGGATGTTGGGGAGGACACCACCCTGGGCGATGGTGACACCGCTCAACAGCTTGTTCAATTCCTCGTCGTTACGGATGGCGAGCTGCAGATGTCTGGGGATAATTCTAGTCTTCTTGTTGTCTCTGGCAGCATTACCAGCCAACTCAAGAACCTCAGCGGCCAAGTATTCCATGACAGCAGCCATGTAAACTGGAGCACCAGCTCCTACACGCTCAGCATAGTTTCCCTTCCTCAGCAGACGGTGGATACGTCCAACGGGGAACTGAAGACCAGCTCTACTTGACCGGGACTTTGCCTTTCCCTTCACCTTTCCTCCCTTTCCGCGGCCAGACATGATGATTGTTAGGTTGGGTTGTTTCGGATAAAATAGAAACTGAAAGAAATGTGCTTATTTTCCCATATTTATACCCCTCTGGAGCTTAATAACATTGTTATGTTTATGAATTCCTTCTCTTTTGCTTATAAGGCATTTTCCCCATTCCCCCTGATCTTCGAAACCCAATATGTCCACTCCCCTTTATTTTATCTCTCACAGCAGCTGCAAACCCACTGATATGTGCCTCCCCTTACTTTATGCGTATCTCCTCCCTATTCAAAAACACAAAGTTTCACCTGCCTTTACCCGCCAAATTGAACACAGAATTATTTCAACGGATTTTTATAATTGTTCATTTCAAGTCTATTCTATGTTTTACTTTGTCCTTTGGATATCTTTTACATTAGAAATTGACATTTGTTTCTTAAAGGGGGGGCAATTACCCTTTTCGCACGCACGCCAATGAGAAAACAAATAGACAATGCATGAAAAAGTATCCTAAAAATAAACTGTATCCAAAACCTTGGTAAAATAATAGGCAAAATCATAGATAATTTCATAGGCTAGGCTGAAAGGATAAAAATGTACCATTCCCATTGACGTCAACTATGAGTTGTTTCAGACTTCAGCAGCCATCCTGGATAGCCAGGCTACCCGAAAATCTATAGCTAGCCTAAGAAACTTTATAGGATTTGTCCTATTAATCGTTATTTATTTACAAAAAATAATTCTAGGCTAGTCTAAGACACTTTATAGGATTTAAACTGTTAATCGTTATTTAAATATAAAAAAAATAGTTGATTATTTCTACCGCATTTTGGCTCTTCATCGTAATATAAACACATTAAACAATTTTTGATTATTTTACAAAAATCTTTTATATTATATTATCATATTTATTTTATTTTTGAAATAATGATATCTATGAAAAAGGAAAAATGTTAAAAGCAAAGCATCTTTATAATAAAGTTCAAAATAGTATCTTGTATTTAATCAATTTTGCAACAAATTTACATTCAATTATGTTTGTACTTATATATTCTATTTTCTTAGGCCCTGCAATGCTCTTATTTGAAATTTTAGAGCTTTGTTCAGCTAATATGAATTAATATCTTTAAGATTAACTCATTTTTGATAAAAAAAAATATTTTGTGTTTAATACAGAACAGATAGCAAAAATCCTTAAAAAGTTTAAAATGTTGTTTAATGTTTTTTTTAACATATTTTATATCTGACCTTTATATAAAATTTAACATATAATTATGTAAGTTTATTACAATTTATTAAACTATTAGTTAGGTTATATATTTGTTATAGCAAAATTGCTTTTGCTTTATTTAAAAAAGCGGGAAAATGTAAAACAACAAGAGGAGTTTAGTGAACCCAAGCTATTTCAAATTTAAAGGGATACAAAGCCACCAATAAGAATGTACTTGCCTATTTTGTAAGGTATGGAGTGAGAATAGGATTTTTTTATCAAATTATTTTTAAAGTATCTCAAATTGTATTTTATTTCTATTGTATATTTTTTTACTGACTGAAAAAAATATTGGGTCAAATCCTATAAAGTTTCTTAGGATAGTCTGTAAGGGACGGTATCTTAAGTCTTACATATACATTGATGTAGGGTTAAACCTTAAGACTTACTTGTATGTTTTTTTAGGATTTTGCCTAGATTATTTTAAGGTGGATAGCTTAATTTCATTAGCTTTATACTAAATGCACTCACTTTTTTTATATAATATGCCGGGCTTTCTGTGGCTTGCAGAGCCTAACTTAGCTTAAATTTATGACTTTTTGGAAAACTAACTAATAAGACATACAATTAGATGAGATACACCACATTTAAAGTTTATATGAATTTAACTCATTTCAAATACTTTCTTTTCTCACAACTTTGACATCTGCCTAATATGGGGGAAATTTTTGAGTTCTCCCGCCTTTTCATATAATAGCAGCTGGTGTATTGTGCTTATCATAGTACCTCAACACAGATAATCCCTCCCTTCCCCCCTAAATCTTATAGAGGGGAGGTAAATAGTAAAACAAGGTTAGCACAGCAAACGTATATAAACGGGGTGATAACATATCTGTAACAGATTCATTTTGATATCTACTATCACCATGCCCCCCAAGGTTTCAGGAAAGGCTGCCAAAAAGTCCGGCAAGGCCCAGAAGGCCATCGCTAAGGGAGACAAGAAAAAGAAGAAGCTGAGACGCAAGGAGTCCTATGCTATCTACATCTACAAGGTGTTGAAACAGGTGCACCCCGACACTGGTGTCTCCAGCAAGGCCATGAGCATCATGAACTCTTTTGTCAATGACATCTTTGAGCGTATTGCTGCTGAGGCTTCCCGTCTGGCTCACTACAACAAGAGGTCCACCATCACCTCCAGGGAGATCCAGACTGCTGTCAGGCTTCTCCTTCCCGGAGAGTTGGCCAAGCACGCCGTCTCTGAGGGAACCAAGGCTGTCACCAAGTACACCAGCTCCAAGTAAATTGATCTATCTGCCCAAAGGAAACAAACGGTCCTCTAGAGGACCAACCATATTTAACATAATGAGATATTCACCATATAAAAAAGGATGATTGTATATAAAAAGAATTTATTTGATTCTTACATGAATCCTGAATGCTTTAAGATAATTTCTGAATCTGCAGTTTTTTCTAACAAAGACCTTCTAAATAACAAATGAAATCAGTATTATTCGATTTAGTCTGTACTTAGTTATGTGGACTCAGAAATACAACGATGTGCTATTGGTATGTATGTATACTATCGGCTTTGCCCCATGAGGTAATTTATAAAAAATCATTTCTGGTGCTGCCAATTTATGTTAAGTAACTGCCTAAAAACAATCTTCTGTTTTTTTTTGGGGGGGGGGGATTTACATTTTGGGGAGTGTCCCACCCCCCAAGAAAATAGATTAAAACCACCACAGGACCAGTATATATTCCCTGAAGAGTGGAGCTCAACCAGTTCAGCGGTTGCTGAGATCTTAACTTTGTATTATAGATATATTCTAAACTTAGAAACATAAATTAATAAGATGAATTATTACCGAACATCCCTCTGTCTAATTCCTTCATCCTTATATTAATTGTTACAAATAATATATTTTAAAATAGAAATTGTAATATTCATTAAAAATAAGCATTTCAAAAATCGAATGGGACTATTTTTTTTTTACAAAAAGATGGTTTTCGTTTATTTGATTGTTAGGTGAATATTTTGCAATATTTGTTTAACCACTGTCAAAACAACAAGGTTACCACCGTCATAAATACAGTTTAATTTTATTGTCATTTTCACAACCTACAAAATTCAATTAGGCTGTCAGATTCATACTTGATTAATACTTAGATTCAAAATACACCTTGTCTTGAGAATTTCAACCAAACGCTTATGAGTTAATTAAAGTTTTTGAAAAAAAATACGCAGAGTCTTGCTGATGTTATACATTTTTGTAGTGAATCTACTCTATAATTTAAATTGTTTTTTTCCGAAACGCCACGAGGAAAACTTGATTTTCTCGGCTCTCATTGAAGATATACAGCTGAAATTTGTAGAGATCAACTAGGTTCACAGTAGACATATTTTCACCAATGTTGTGCAAGATCGTTTCCTAGATATTTAGGTTTTTGTGACTTTCTGAACTACTACCTAATCAAAATAGATGTCTGAGATTGAATAAGTTTACATTCTACATATTTTCATAAAGTTTCATTAAGATTTATCTATTCATCGATTCCTTGGGTTTTTGTGATTTTATGAAATCCTATTTGAGGTAGACGGCTGAAATTTTCAGGGATTTAATAAGTTCACATTTTACATATCTTAAACAAGTTTAATTAAGATTTGCATATTATTTCCTAGATTTTCATGGTTTCCTTGCTATGATGCTACACAAATTCCCAATTGAGATGCTTAAAACAGCAATTGAAAGCTTTTCAAATTCCTGACAACAAACAGTTTTTAATAAACCCCTAAAAATGCCTCTAAGTGGGCAAAACATTCATTTTCTCTGTCGGTCTGTCTGTAATGCTTTAAAAGTTCATTATAATTTTTTTGTGATTTATTGTACCGAGATTAATGTTTCTTGTGACACTGCCAAATAGTTTATTTTATAAGCGAAGCTTTTCTATAATTAGGGTCGGTCCGTCCATCTGGAACGGATAGCTTTTTTCGTTAACTTACGCATGTTAGTATTGTCCTACCGATTTCAAACCCTACATGGTGATTCCTAGTAATTAGGTATGATTTAGAAAGCAACTCGTTACCTTAACGTCCATTTTAAACATGTTGATTTTTAACTGTTTTAACAACAAATTTTCATCTGATAAAATTATCCGATTTTTTTAACACTGATTCCTAGGACAACAAAGTAAATTGTTATAAGCGAAGCATCTCTATAATCAAGTCCTTAAACATTATCCAAATTTACTTACAATTTTGATTCAACATTTATGTTGTGACACTCTACAAGTGTTAATGTTCGTTTGTCCTACCGTTTCAGAGCTTCGCTTTTATGGATCTGGTCATCTTTGTTTTCCTGATGTCTGTCTATCCTTAATAACAAAAAGGTTTTATTACATGTCATTTAAATCTTTTAATTTATCTGAGGACCTCTATAACAATGTACTAGTCACTTTTTATCTGCTCAAAACTTTAAGCAATAATTTTCAGTTTTTCTTTGCAGCAATAGAATTTCTATGTATGGCAGTATCATGTAATATATTCTTTAGTAAATTAGTATTTAACCCAGTCATAAATTTAGCATGGAAAATTAATTAAAACACATCTACTTGGGGAAAATTTAAGAACATTAGTTTTGGGCACATCAGATAATGTGCTGTATATTCCTAGTCAAGGAAATAAATCCTTCTACCATAATACAGTTACAATAGTGATTTGTAAGAAATAGTTTAAAATAATCCATCTCAAATAGAAATATATGGTTGGTTCTATAAAGAACCGTTTGGTTTCCAATAATCGGGTCAGAATTGTAGAAAGAGTTTAACCTCCGAATCCGTACAGGGTGCGGCCTTGCCTCTTGAGGGCATAGACAACATCCATAGCGGTGACAGTCTTCCTCTTGGCGTGTTCAGTGTAGGTGACAGC
>LS057725.1:0-10664 GCA_900241095.1 Acartia tonsa
CCCCCCCCCCCCCCCCCCCCCCCCCCCCCCCCCCCCCCCCCCCCCCCCCCCCCCCCCCCCCCCCCCCCCCGCGGAGTGTTGCTCCTTTGTGTCGCAGCTGTTCTTGTTTTCTCTTTCACAACATAAATATTCCAGGTTAGCTATAGGGAGAGGGGAGGAACGTTGGTCCATTGTGCCGCAGCTGTTCTTGTTTTCTCATTTACACATTTTCCTGGTAAACTCTAGTGAGTAGAGGAGGTGTTGCTCCTTTGTGTCGCAGCTGTTCTTGTTTTCTCATTTACAAATATTCTAGATTGGTTATTATCGCATAATCTTTGGGAATCTTTAGAATATATTTCAGATGTATAGCTTTTATAACTTTACAATAAATATTATTTAACACCTTTTCACAATGAAAGATAATTTCTTATTTTTAACTCAAGGCTCCCAGAGTTCCAATGAAGAGAATACAAAAACAAGAGAGAGTAGAAGCATGGGTGAGGATAGAGACTGGTCTTGGGAAATGAATGCTGTTGATACTAGTAAAATCAGGTATTCTTTCAAGGCAGATGATGATTTTTATTATCTATCTTTCTTCAAGTGTTTGTTTTAAAGTAGATTTATCCTCAATTAATTGGTAGAAAAAAACAAACACTGGTTATACAAAAGTCTAAAACTACAAAATGACTACAATTGAAAAAATACATTTAAAATTTTAATTTAAAACTGCAGACTTTACCACAGAGCATAATAATAACAACTCATCTGACTTAATTCAAAGTAAAGTAAAAAAATGTTACTTATGATATTGATTGTACATAATCCAATATAAGTTCCGAATGCATCAAAATATTGAACCTAATAGTTAATTAAAAATGTGTATGTCTAGGGAGTTTTTACAAGTTCTGAGTGAGGAGCCCCACATGGCTGGACTTGAAAGAGATAAGGTAAAGTTCTTATGCCTATTTACAAGTTTCTACCTTTGTTACGCCTTGTATTTTTATTTTCTTACAAAGATTTGCTCAATGCATGCTTACTTTTTCATACAAGTATTTGTATTTCTATTGAGAAGATTCATAGACAATAATATTGTTAAACACACATTACTTTGACTGCATTAATTTTGTCTTGAAGTCCCAATTTTACCAGCTGACAAGTTGTTCCTGTTTATAATTTAAGGCATTCCACATAAAATTACTACTAGCATAATATACCTGAAATTGCAGCATTGGTAATATGTAAGAGAGCAAATATTTTGGCTAAGACTCAAACAAGCCAGCTTTCCAAAAATACCTGTTTGTCTGAGATACAGTTGTGGGATCTTTATGATGATTATAATCTTTTAAGTTTCTTGTTGATTGGTTGGCAGAGACTTGGAGAGGATTTGGTTTAGATGAGGTGAAGACAAGGGGGTACAATATGCTCATGGATTATCCTGATAGGGATAGGCCTAACACAATCAGGTATTTCTATGGCAGGTCACATTCAGTTATTTGTTAGGCAACATTCCATTATCATTCTTCTTACTATGAAAAATAAAATATTCCAAGGAAAGTGACACTTTTAAGACTATAGGGTAACATATTTGAATGGCAGGTGTCCTACATTACTCTACAGAGTATGATAATAGATTATCTTGGCAGGACTAGCTTAATACTATCAGATGTTTCAAACATTACTCTTTTCAATAAAATTTCTTTTATTCAACAATATTTATGTCTGTGTTAAATGATATTATATATTATCCTTAAATCAAGTTCTCATATTAGCAATTGTAACATGCTATAAATACTTCTCTGCTGTTCCCTTATGAAAATAAGCTCATAACTAAATAAATTTTACTAAAGAAGAAAAATTAACCTAGATTATCTAGATATTATCAACCTACTTTAATTCATATCAATGGGATATGAAAATATTTCAGTACATTAGAGTTGATTAAAAATAATTGAAATTATTTTTGAATAGTTATTACTATCATAACAAATTTTTATTCTATATCTGTAAATCTAGATTTTTGCAAAAGTTAGTTTTAAAAAATTTTATGGTGTAAATTATAGAAAATAGTCCTCAATTACAGTTATCAAATTTGTTTTTTCAGCATTACTCGAGAAAATGGAGAAGAGGTGTTCAGAACTCATTACAAAGAGGAAGGAGTGGACAACCCAAATTTTGTCTATGCTTTCAATGCTTATTCTAAGTAAGATAATGATTTTTTTTTATTGTAAATTTAAATTGTATTTTCATAGATAAGGGATGCTCCAAATCTACATTCTTCTATTTCAATTTATTCATTTATACTAAACATATTATTTCAAAATTCAAATTACACTTTCAGCTACTTTTGAAATGAATCTTAAAATGGATAGCCTAAAAGGTACTAGGTTCTAGGTAGCCAAAATATTTCTTTATTATGAAGGGCTGGTAATGCCTCTGGTTTACCTGTGTATGTCAACTATGGAAGAATTGAGGATTTTGAGGAGCTGGCCAATATGACTGTAGATCTTAACAACAAGGTCTGCATTGCAAGATATGGAAAGATTTTCAGGTTATTTTGTTTTTTCATTAACCATTCATCTTAAAAAAGTTTTGATTGATAATCTATGAATATTATGTTCTGTGGTTTGTTGGTTTGTTGGTTTTTGTTATGTGCTACCTAGATATCTAGTCCCAAAAAAGAGCTTGTATTTTATTTGATCATGATTAATAAAAGTCTACAACCCTATCAAAATTGCCTTGTCTTATACAAGGAGGGAGGGTACATTTGAAAGAAAATGAAGGCCCCTAAACTTTAAAAATAGTGTCTCATCTTCTCTAAAAATAATTGAAATGACTGCAGTCATATTGTATTCATTATACCTTTCTGTTGATATTATCAGCCCTGATCACTGATTATAGTCAAAAACATTATTAGAAAAACAAAATCATTGGTTCCCATTTAGACAGGGATTACATTTTAAAATATTCTATTTTTTAAAATCATATGTTACTTTCTAAATTAGAGGAAATAAAGCTGATCATGCAGCAAGATTTGGTTGTGTTGGCCTCATTATCTACTCAGATCCTCAAGAGGTGGCGGCTGAAGGTGTTGATCCATCTCAGGTATGATTTGGTTGTTTTGGCCTCATTATCTCCTAAGATCCTCAAGAGGTTGCTGCTGAGGGTGTTGATCCATCTCAGTTATGATTATTTACTCAGATTTGTTTTTGATAGACTTTACACAGGTGCTTTCACATGAAGCACCTTGTTGAGAACTGATTACCCCCTCCCCCTATTTCATAAATTATTTAAAAAATTGGTTAGGGTGATAATCAATGTTCAACAGGAACTTTGTGTGAAAGAACTTTTGCACAAAATTTACAAATGCTGTCACAATTTGTCATCACAATAACAAAAACTTCTCTTGCAAACATTTTTTTATTTTTAGCATCAATAAATGTTAGAATGGAATTTAAACTTTAATCATTTTTACATTTTAAACATTCTAAATGTTACATTTCAATAAATGAAAGAAATATAATTGTGTTTTTTTGTTTAGGTTTATCCAAACTCATTTTGGCTGCCAGGTTTGTACAAATTTTTCTTTTTAATTATTATATATAATCTAATTCAATGATAAAATGCAATAAAAATCAAGAATGATTATGTCCATAATTAGCGTATTACAAAAGCACAAACCAAACAAAAAACAAATAAGCTCAATAAATACAATTTTTTTTATAAAAGGGGATACAATTCATTGTAGGCAATGCTAATGCTTGAAAGCTAAAGTATATTCTTTGTTAGGAGAATCTAAACCTGTATCAGTCTATCTGTAATAGATAATGAGAAACTTAAATTTTTTATGACTTAGATGGAAAGGTATACAGACAACAGACATGCCCTAGTTATATATTAGCTGAGTTATCTAAAAACTAATTTACAACAAGGAACTGGAATGCAAAGAGGATCATTAGCTCTCATTGATGGAGATCCCCTAACTCCTTTTTGGCCCAGGTAACAACTTTAATTATTATAACAAAGATGACAATATCCATAAAAGCAAAGAAAAGCAACTATATTATTCAAAAATGGTGCGAATGTAATAAAAACAGAATGTCATTTAGATGTCTTAACAAAATCTGTCTAATGCAAGGCTGTCAGCCACCTGTAAAACCTTAGGGAAATCAACCTTCACAAATTTAAAAACCAGCTTGAAGTCTAAATCTGTCCCATAACTACACAGCTAACCTTTATGGTAAAGATTTGCTATGCACTTCAGAATATTCTGAATTGTTACAGGAGTCTTAAAAATAAAATATTTAACACATTATTAACAAGTTACTAAATGAAATATTCTTTTCAGTGTTGAGAATGCCTACAATATTCCTGAAGAAGAATTAAGTGTGAGCATAAGTTGTCTATAAATAAAGGGCAATAATATTCATAAGCAGCAAAGCAAAGTTCATGAATTCAATGAAATGGAAATTTTAAGATAAGCAGAATAAGTATGCTATAGGGAGGATGTATATAGGTCAAGGATATCTTTAAAGCAACTAGATCTCTGTTTTTAATAGCAACTGAGAAATAATCTTTTAAGCAAACTGCTCTCTGTATTTAATAGCAGGCAAGAAATTTGTATTTCATCTTTAAAATGTAAACTCCTCCTCACAGTGTATGGACAGATGGTTGGACAAAGTATATTTAGATTAGTTGCTTATTAGACAAAATAATTTACATAAATTTTTAATTTTTATCAGTCTAACTTTAATGGCTGCTGAAAAAAAACATATTTTGCTACTCAAGTATTCTACATTCAATTCAGTCTGTAAGAAATAACGCTTATTTTCATAACTTTCATGAATTTAAGATTTGGATTGACATTTCAACAAATTAGTTCAAAATAAGTCATATTCAAAATTTACCGTTCAACATAAAAAAATTGGCGTATAGTCCCATTCGTGGCAACGCCTCTTAAGGGGCATTTCGTCGTATTTTTACAGTAGCTTTTCCCCTATTTCTAGCCCCTGCGAGTGCTCAAACCCTGCGGGGCCAATTGCCTGACCCTGCGGGGCAATCACCTAACCCAACTTAACCTAATTTAACCTAAAATAATCTATCAAAAGCTACTGTGAAAATAAGACGAAACGCCCCTTAAAAAATGTAAATTTATTATTATTTTTTTAGAAATATTTACCATCCATCCCAGTGCAGCCTATAGGTTATGCAGATGCTGAAGAAATTCTCTCCAGAATGGGAGGGTGGATTGCTCCAAATAGCTGGCAGGTACAACTCTTAGAAACTCCACAAAACAGGCCCCAAATTATGATAGATCTTTCTATTTGATGGATCAAAATAGTTGGAAGGAAAAGGAAAAACATTAAATGTACATTGGTCTTTCTCTATTTCTTTCTCTGGCATTTATACTTTCTCTTTCAGGTCTTTCTTTTTCTTTCTATTTCTTTCTTTGTTTTTTCTCTGTAATTTTTCTGTTATAGATAGCTTAAATTTCATGTATACTGTCAGTGTATAGCATCTTAGAAACAAGTATTTCAAGATGAAAAATAGGCTTTTAACTCAGCAAAGAATTGATGGTTTTTTGTTTTGGTCTTGTTTAACTAAAATTTTTCAGTATTTTATTATTTTAGGGTGAAATACCTGATCTAATCTACAGAATTGGAGGAGAATTTAACATTGAACATTCAGATTGTATGGTAAGTTGTATATAAAACTACCAAAATTATAGTTATAGTTATTCTAATTATATTGACACTAGAATATAATAATTAATATAAGTATTTTTCATTTTATTTCAGTAAAAAAAACAATAAGGCGCCGATAAAATGGTAATCTTGCTTATTTTGTGAAAATACGACACAGACAATCACAATAGCGTGACTTTTAGAAGGACATCCCTAAGATTTTTAATAAAGACAATATGAATTAGATTGAAATGAACGTGAACAACAAACAAGAGAAAAAAGAAAGTAAGAATGTGATTGGCATTGTCTATGGATCTGAAGAACCAGACAGGTAGAAAAGACCTTGACAAATCAGATTATCTATTGGATTTCTTATGCTGCTTATAGTGTTGTGGGGACATAACATGTTTGTTCAATGATTTTTGGAGATTATCGTTACCAGAAGCATTTTAACCTGAACTACAATAGATCCAAAAAATTTATATCATTTGGCTTATTGTGTCTGCAAAATATGGCAACTGAAAACATAAACATGCCCTTTTCTACCTTTATTTTCTTTATTTTCCTAGATTTCTACATTTGCACAGTTTTGTTCAAAAATGTTTGCTAGTAACCTTAGTGATATAATTACATCTATTTATCTAGATATGTTATGCTTGGAAACCACAGGGATGCCTGGGGATTTGGAGCTGTTGACCCTAGCTCTGGTACTGCTCAACTTATTGAGGTTAGTAATAAATAACATGGTTACTCTCTAAAATTTTTGGTTAAACGGTTGTTTTGTATAAATTCTTATCCACCCTTGTTGGAGCTAAGTTACAATGGTTGAGTATGGCATTTGATCTGCTTTAAAACACAATTTTGAGACTTGAACCTACTATCTCAAGAAAAAATGCATGCTAAAGGGTAATAGAACTTCATAGCTTATATCTAAAAAAAAACAATTAAATAGAATATAATCTAAGATTTGGTTACACTTGTTTTTTCAATGCAGTTTAGACAAATACAAATCTTGAAATAAGATGATTTAACTTTTTCTATTAAGGTTGCAAGAGTAGTAGGAGAGAAATTGAAAACAGGCTGGAGACCAAAAAGAACAATCATGTTTCTGAGTTGGGGAGCGGAGGAATTTTCACTTTGCGGGTCCAGAGAATTTGTTGAAGAATATCAGGTTAAATATTTTTGTGCTTTTCACGCCCTTTTACTTACAACATAATTCTTCTTTTATGATGTATTTTTTTCAAGGATTTTTAAAAATCAATATTAATATTTGAAAACAAGGTTTCTTAAAATTATTTTTTTTATTAAAAGAAAAGAAATTGAAACTTCGTGGATATCATCTAATTTATTGATAAAACAAGGGCTCATTAAATTTGAATAGTCAGAACAATGGTAAATAATTTCATTAATACAATTTCAATATTTCTAATGTGAAGACAAAAATCCAATGCATAAGTCTATAAATGTCTTCTTCCAAAGTGTTCATTCTGAAAATTTTACAAAGATAAAATAAAGATATAAATAACCAAGAACATAACAGAAAATAGTTTTATTAGAATTACTAAATTACATGAGACAGAAGTAAAAAAGCAATAATAACTATTTTTTTTACTTGTTTATTTCATATCAATCAACATATAGACATTGTTTTAACTATTGATTACTATTGATTAAGTCCATACTCTTCACATTATAAACATAGGTACCACACATAGTCAAGACATTCAGACAAGAACTATATCTTGCCAGAACTGTAACTATTGAAAGTACTAATTTTGCTTTTGAATTACAGATTCAGCTTGAAGATAGAGGTGTAGCATATATAAATACAGATGTGTGTATGAGTGGCTTATACCTGGAACCTGCTAGCAGTCCTACTATGGCACATCTATTTAAAAGTGCTACTAAGGTGAACAAATTTTGTAAGAAGAATTGCATCTGAGGAATGTACATGTACATGAAACCATTGGTAATGGAAATTAAACTTCATATTTAAATGCTAAAAAGATTTATCTGTCTACAAAATAAGGACACCTAACTTCTAATAGGAATTCATGAATATTCAGATATACCTGTCTAAAACAGGTATATCTGATTATAGACAATGGACATACTATGTAATACTATATAGTAATCTTTCTAATCCTGCCTGTTTATACAACTATAAACCTGTATTTAGGATATCTGGAGCCCTGCCGGAGCTGATAACGGGAGCTATTATGATTTCTGGAAGAATTATGAGAATGTTCCAGAAAATGAGGACTTTGAACCTGAGGTTATTATGTCTCCAGGTAAGAATTTCAGAAGCGAAAACTACTCTTTTAACTATCTTTGTCTGGCAATCCTGAGAGACAATCTTTCATTTTTCTTAGCCACTGTTACAGGTAAATTAGATGATTTCTTTAATTTTTTCCTAAGCAATGAGCCAAATAGCATCTACATTATAATGAACTCTGTAGAATGACTTGGCCTAAAAAGTATCTAACTTAAAGGACTTCCAACAAAGGTCGTGCAAACAAAAGGTTGGTTTTCTCCACTAATTGGAATGATATTGCATTTGGACCTACTATAAAAGTCATTCTCTATGTTATTATATTGCCAATACATATATTTTTACCTGATTGTTGCACCAGATTTTCATGTACTTGGATTAAGTGATACTCGCAGCTGGCGAAAATACCGATAACCCTATTCACACACCCCTTCCCAACCTATTGAATGAACGAACTGACCAATAAATGAGGTCCATAATAGCAAGCTAAATTGACGACAAATGTTCCCCTGTCAATTTATTCAGGCATATCCTATATCCATTATTCTGCGAAGAAACCAAACGTATTATCTTTTTGTTTGTAGGTGCTGGAAGTGACCATGCCACATTCATCTTTCTAGCTGGAGTTCCTGTACTGGATATTACCTTTGGTCCTGACTACAAGAAATATCCTAAAATTAGTGGCTACCCAGCTTATCATACAGGTCTACAATGTTTTATTTGTTAACCGACAACTGTAGTAACATGTATCATATCCTTTCATTATCGATAAGGTGAATCTCGGCCCGACACCGCCTCATAACTAAAGACATTAAAAATGGTTCCTACTGATAGAATGGCTTAGTCCAAAAACAGGCGCAGCTCATTACCACAGGTAGGTTTATATATATATATGTGTGTGTTATATTTGTAACACAAAGTGGCTCGATGTTTGTCTGTTGGTACGTCTGTTTTTCGTCTCTAATGATCTCTCTGACCGCTTAACTTGAAAAGGTTTTTATCCTATTAATTTTTTAAATGAAGCTTTAATAGTGCTTTAAAAAGGTGCCGAAAAATCCTGAATGACGTCATATTAGAATAATGGAGTTTGAAATCTGCAATTTACAAATTCGAAAAAATATACTTGAAATATGCATGATGCATTTATTTTAGGTTATGAAACATTTGATTTGGTTGACAAGATATATGACCCAGAATATAAAATGTTTAGAGCCTGTTCCCAACTAAATCTTAGGTAATGAATTAATTGACTCATTATTGTACCCTCCCTTCCTTAATTGTTCATATAATATGTGACACCTTTATAAACTCTTGTACTGAATTTTCAACAATTGACTACAGTTTTAAGGTCACTTATAGAATAATGTTTAATTGAATATAATGAAAACAATATCATAAAATAATTATACAAATTGAAATTATATTTTAACACATGTTGATAAAAGGGACAAGGTTCGAACCAACGACTTACTGTAACTAAATTACTTATTAAACTGTTTATAATTTCTAAATCATTTAGAATTGGATTAGATCTTGCTGATACAGAAATTCTTCCCATGAAAATAGAGACTTATGCTGATGTTATGGAACAAGCATTTACTGGTGACTTTTTTGTGTTTCATCCAACTTTCCGCTAAGTTACTTATGTCTGTTAGAAATCTGTTTTTATTGAAATTGACATTGGGCTGTTTTGGACACTAGTCCCCAAAGGTTAATAATAATTGATTCTTGTTCATTAGAGACTTTTAATGAATTTTGATTAATTGGTTCATTAAGCTAAGTGTCCAAAAGTTTTAACCTAATTGTAATCTACATAAGTGGTAATTTTGTGTATCATCATTTGGGATGTACATCAATTTATCGTTTATTGACATATTTCTTTAGATCCATGTAAAATCAGTACTGTTTCATATTTATTTTACGCAGAAACGTTTTATCAAATTTTTATCTTTAACACAAAGTAATCATATTCTGTCCTCCTGAAACTTAAGATCTCGGTAACCGCTAAGGCTGTTCTCGTTAGGGAATACACCTACAGGTCCTGTGGTGGTTTTAAGCTATTTAAGCTAGCCCATAGGATACATAGATTAATTAAAAATATAATTAGCTTTGTTAGAAGAAATGTAATGTTTTTTATGTTAAAGGTAGATAAGATGAACAATGATGTAAAATCTATTTAGATATGGAATCTAATGGTCTGATTGCAAAGCTTACAGATCTTGGAATTGAAACAAAATATTTGAAGGAAGCTGTTATAAATTTCAGGTTTGTAATTATAAGAAGCATAGCAGTCTTTACATATACTGTGCAGGTTGTGATCTGTCCATGACAAAAATACCGTTAGCTCATTTAGCTGTTGAGTAAAATTTGTCTTTATCTGCATAAAAGGGAATCATCACTTTCAGCTATTATCTCTAATTTTCCAGGCATCCCTCTCCCACAGGTCTTCCAAGCTTTTTTAAGGATTAAATGAGGGGTAATCTAATGTATTTTTACAGAGTATGAGGGAGGTAAATTAAGGAGTTTCAACGCAATGTTTATAAAATAAAAGCATTACGTCATAAAAATTAAAATAGTTATTTCTCACATTATAAACACACATTATAAACAGCTTACCGCGGATATATAATGTACAATTATAACATTAACACCAGTTTTTTTAGCCCCGAGGTGCCGAAGGCACGGGCTAAAAAACTGGTTTTAATCTTATGATTGTACATTTTTATATTCGT
>LS057726.1:0-10662 GCA_900241095.1 Acartia tonsa
AACTCCAATATTGTTTATTATAGGACAGACCTGATATTGGAATGTTTATAGCTAATTGTGAATACCATGTCTCTAACTCCAATATTGTTTATTATAGGACAGACCTGATATTGGAATGTTTATAGCTAATTGTGAATACCATGTCTCTAACACAAATGCAGCTGCTTGGTCTATGATGAGGGTAAAATCTTATATTAATTTTTAGTGCAGCTTTCCTATAACTAAGGTATTACTGACAAATAGATCATCTGATCAAAGACAAGATTTAGCAAAACAACTACAATTTTTTTTGCTTGGGGTGACTACAGACACATACACACATTATTTTAGGGGACACATTACAACTAAATTAACTCACAGATGTATTTACACATCTATTCAATAGTTATCTATAAAGCAAATGTTAGGTATCTGTATCCGCTAAGATAATTCAAAGTAAATGATAAAATTGCTTTCCTAAATTAGAAAATAATTGTACTGAAAATTCTACTTAAAAGATTTAGGAAATTGGAAATTTGGCCCCACTCAAGAAAAAATTAACCCCTCACCCCCCATAGATGAGCAAACCCCTACTACATGAATATTGTTAAGGTTCCTATTGTTGGTAATGCAAATGGAGAGAGCATCCTCCTGAAAGACCTGATCTACAACTTTGTATATGATGCTGGACCAATACATGCTATTGATGATATGGATAATATCAATGAAAATTGTAATTCTATGGCTGGTGATCATCATGTTAAACCTTTGTTATGACTAGTCATTTTAGTTAATTTATTTTGTGTAATCAATGAGTTGTAGAGCTATTCTATATATTGGATAACTCATCTCACAGCAATTGCTCAACTAATCAACCAAACTGTAAATCAATGTTATTTAGAATAATATAACTTCCTTATACATATATACTATACCAATTGCTCCTTACTAGTTGCCCTTGTTATATTACTTAAAGAAAATAAAAAGATTGATAATCTTCCAAAAGTTTTATTGGTGTACTAAAATTTATAAAAAGGGTACAAAATATGTTTATGTTAAATTTTATTCCAGAAAGTCTGTTTCCAAGAAACAATATCTTCACTTCAATATGGCTGGTAGTCCCTATCTCCTGCAGGCTCATCAGTAAACATAACATCCCATCCATCAACAGATTCATCTGTTCCATAGTCAAAGTTCTCTTCTGCAGTTGATTCATTATCATTACCCTCCCCATCCCTATCCATTACAACATATTCCTCAGTTCCATAGTCATAGTTCTCTTCAGTAGTGGGTTCATTATCATTACCTTCACCATCCCTATCCATCTCAACATATTCCTCAGTTCCATAGTCATAGTTCTCTTCAGTAGTGGATTCATTATCATTACCCTCACCCTCTCTATCCATCACAACATATTCCTCAGTTCCATAGTCATAGTTATCTTCAGTAGTTGATTCATTATCATTACCCTCACCATCCCTATCCATCACAAAAGTTGAATCAAGAATCTCACCATTAATAGGATGCTCAGTTGAAACTCCTAAACCATCTTCATTGAACCATTCATAGTCTCTATTAATTGAAATTGAGCATTAATTAAATAAATCAAAAGAGAAAATTGTACAGGAATGAAGCTTCATGTCTTACTTGCTATTAAGCAATTTATCTAAAGAGTTTTTTTTCAAATACTTTCCTACAATCGTTTTACATTTCTTCAATTAATACAATGCAACATTAGCTAGACCTTTTGTTTTAAATTATGGTACAACTTCAGAAAAAATAAAATAAAATATTTTGAGAAAATGAAAAATCAAACAGATCTCCAAATATTTAAAATTTTACCTGTTCTGAACAACAGCTCCAGAAGTGATAGTTGCAAGGAAGAGAAGGTTGAATAACATCCTGTTATTTTGATAAGAATATTCTTACTTTGCATCTTCTCTGGCGGAGAGAGGTTTTAAAGAATATGAACAAGTGTTTTTTTTACAGCATATCTTTTCTTCATTTAGAATGTGTACGTCGGTCAGACGGATAATTCTGAAAAGTATTCTCGATTTTACTCATTTCATTTCAGTTTAAAAAAAGTATAAAATTATATATTGTTTTTTTGAAGGGAGCAGAAGTCATTAAAAAAAGTTAAGGCCGATTTCTCTTTAGAGGATAGTAGTACACTCACCTTCTTTCCTTGACTTAAAAGGAGCTTCATTGTAAAAAGGACCATATCGGTTCAAAAGTAAGTGATACCCTTCGCTTTATCTAAGGATGGAGCAAAATTTATAGTGACATGCATGATTTACCGGGGGGAGTGGGGGGTGTGAACCTTAGAGAAAATGGGTAGGCAAGCCTACCTAATTTTGTTTAATGGGAGTGCCGACACCCCCATTACAACAAACTCTTGCAAGCCCATTGTGTATCCTTTTTACTTAAATTTATAATGGCGATGGATAATTGGCATACATTATTATACCTTTTAAATAACATTTTTGCCAATATTAATCTAATTTTTTAGGCTTCGCTTTTATGGATGTAGTGGTGTCATCCTTGTTAATATAACACGTAGTATAGCAATTTTATAAAGTGCTATGGAATTTCCAAGGAAAAAGCAGAGTTGAGTTATAGAACAATTAAAACCTACGAAAATTGAATCTCCCCTAAAATTAGATTTTAACATTTTTAGCTTTGGAACATATTTTGGGTTTTACAAATATCATTGAAACGTTTAGAAGTTGTATTTTAGTGGTAATTTGATCTTCTGTTGTACATTCTCGGTCTATTGTATGTCTTCTTGATTAAACTAACTGATTTACTAATCCAACTAGTTGCTTTGCCCCTGTTTTATAGGGGAGGGCGAGGTAGGTGAGGAAAATAGCTTAAAACCACCCCAATCATATTTATATAGCTTTCCTGAAAAGTTAAACCTATTAGGACCAGCAGTTTCTGAGATCTTTAGTTTCAGACAAAAACAGCTTTACTTAGCTATAGCAGTAAGTAGAAAAATAATTGTTAATCCCTAGTCAAACATTTGGGTTCCAATTTACAGTGTAGCATTCTATTGCTCCTACAAAATGCAGTCATAATAAAATCTTCAAAATTTAACGAAATACAATATAATTCCTTTAGCGATAAGAAAACTCATCAACATAGCGTTTTTTATGACATTCGTTATGTTAACTATATGTTTGTGTCATAGTTGCCCTATTATCAATGTAATGGCATTATGACTAGATTTTACGTTGATAAAATAACAGCAGAAAATGTTTGCTATGTGCATAAGCTGTAAAATTTGATAAATATTTGTATAGTAGATGATTATGAGATAAAATCAATGAAATGCTTTTTTTAACAAAGCTTCTATACATTTAAAGTTTGTCCGTCAGTTCTTATAAAACTGTTATTACTGATTTCACTGTTATCAATTTTTGGTTTTGAACCCATGCATGGTGATTACTTTAAGTATAAGGTATGATATACATAATTTTTTACATCTAAATTCTATATAATCTAATTAGGTATCCTAATGGCTTTTTTTATGATGATGCTTTCTAGGACGATTATATACATGTTAAAATCATTTATTCTAAACAATTTCTCAAAGATTAACATAAAAGTTTTTAGACTTCAAAATGAAAAGATCAAAATTGGTGAGACACCCTCAGTTTCCTAATGTTTGTTTGTTGAGCTTCGCTTTTACAATTCATCAATGTTGTTACCCGGCAATGGATGTAGAATTTAAGTGGATATTAAGTCGTCATTTTAGGTTGCTAACATGGACATCCATTAATGGTCACTTCGTTCATCCAGTTGAAGGGGAGGAGACGGGGCAATAGTAATATTAGCCCGCTGCAAGCCTAACTTTATTAGAGAACATGAAAATCTGGCGTATGATCCAAGTAATAATATTTCCATTTACCCGGCTTTGTTAATCATAAAACACCTGAAACAAATCAAGACAAATCTGGTTATTGTATTTTTTTCCTAACAAATTATTAAAGTTTTAAAAGAATGCTTTCTTATGAGTTGGCTTAAAAACTTTCAATCAATAATCTAATCTACATAACGGATAATTTTGTTTATAATAATTAGTGATATAATCAATTTACCCTCCATTGTCTTATCCCTTAAGAACCCTGAAATTATTTTATTCAGAATAAGTCAGGCACAGAAGGGACATTAGACTCAGGGTTATAATAGTACCCAAAGTTTTGACAAGGTTTCTCATTCGTTGGCTTAAAAACTTTGGGTTATACTTTGAATATTTTTTTTTACTCTTATTAATGTTGATCATGGGGGGTTGGCCTTGAGAGTGGTGTATTCATCTTCCTGGCAATAAAATAAAACCCCTCTTACTAACTCATTTTTGTATTACACCCCTTAAAGCTCACAACTACCTCAATTTTGGCTTAAAGGGGGTGTCAAAATGTACAAAACCCTGAGAACGCCACTGATTTTATTTCACAACAAAAATGTGTACACACTCCACATGCAATATATGTTTGTTATTAAATAAAAAAAAACTTAATTTATGGATTTGGAATGATATTAAAACAACTAAAAAGCCGCTTTAGAAAACTTCCAGGCAGCTAAGGATTGTTGTTTTAAAAATAAAAAAAAAAGGCTGCGGTTAGAATTAACAAAAAAACGTGGTATGTGTTTTGTCGCTAAATAGCATAAAAGCAGCAGCTATAGTTTGTCAAATTTTAAAATTAAATAAACAAAATTTATGTGAAATATAGAATCATAGTTCATATTTCTTCTATTGCAAGATTTCTTTTCTCTCTGATAAATGCTCACAAATCAATAAAAAAAATATTTTTATTTTTACATATGTTTGACATTATTCTGTCTGAGCTACAATTCAATCAGGTTTCTATATCACTAAGACAATAAATTGGGAGATTTTTAGAAGATCTCGTAATCCTAAGTTTATATGGCTTAAAAGTAAAAAATAGAGGGTATTCAGGGGCCACCACGACCAGATTTTGTATTGGTTGTTGTATTTTGAAATCAGCTAATAACGTCGGAAATATTAAAAAAACAGCCAATACTCTACAGAGATCAGAAAGAAATTTGGAAGCAGACGAAAAAGGTCTTCACTTCCTAGGCTATGTAGTTGCCTGGTAATCTCCACAGAAATCTAAAATGTTAAGCCGTCGGGATGGTCAAAGAAGGGTCTTATATGATTTTTTTATAACAATTTTGTAATATTCACAGGGAGGGAGAAGACATGGTGCTATTTTTACACTAGTCCTAAAATTTTTATAATAACTTTTTGTATTCGTTGGTTTAACAACCATGGGGACTTTTATTGAATTTTATTGGCTATTTTATTAAGTTGAGTGTCCTAACATTTCAACCACTAATTATAATCTACAACAGGGGTAATTTTGTTTATCATCATTTGGGATGCACATAAATATATCGGCCATTGTCTTATCCCTTTAGATCCCTGGTCATACATCATACATCATAGTCATAAATTTTTCTATTAAAATATTTGTCACAAATTAGACTCAACAAAATTTATTTTTTTCTTATAAAAATGTCCTAATATGCTAGTCAGTTATGAATAAGATTTTTTTCATAGCATTTTATTTTATTTCATATTTCTGTGCTCTAACAATTTGTATTACACATTCTTTATAAAAGTTCCCCTGATTTTCTTTATGTAATTGTATTAAGTTCTAGTTTTATCAAGATTTGATTTTTAAGTTAGTTGTCTTAAATCTGTTTAGAGCTAGATATAGGTTGCTACAGGTTATTAATCAAATTTTTCTATTAAAAGCAGAAAACTATTAATTAGATTTCTAATGCTTTGGGTTTTTGTAAATATATTAATATCAATAATTTCGAAAATGAATTTAATGTCTTGTAAAAAAATTAACTTAAATCCAGTTTAAGGCTTTGGGTTGGATTTTGGTTAATATTTAACGGCAGCTTAAACTCAACAAAGCATTTGATAATAGAAACCATCTAAGACTTTATCGAAAAATGATAGCTAGTGAACTTCGTCAGGTGGGGGAAGGAAGGTTGGGCTTTTTCTCTTGGAACTATTTCGCTTTTGAGATTAGCGAGATTCTTTGCTACATACACTATTAATTTTATATGAGGATTCGAAATCTTATGAAACACACTGTATCAATTATGAAATAACTAATCATTCAAGTTTTATAATTTTGTGAAAATATAAGAAATCAATAAATATCAAGCAGTTTTCAGTTAACAAATGTTTACATTAAGATACAAAGAAACGTTTTAGGATATTTATTTTTTATTTTGTTATTTCTTTCAGAATCAGGAATAAATTTAAGATGAAATTACTGATTTGTTCTGTTGTGTTACTAGCTGGAGCCAGCTTTGTTAGTGCAGGTTGATATTTTAAAATGTAAAGCAAACTCTTGAGGTCAACAATGCTGTTCTGTCTGTAACATTTAAAAAAAACAATGGATAAAGATCCAATAAAAATTAAAATGATATTACACATATTTCATCTATTAAGTAAGGTTCGCAAATAAATAAATAATTTGGATGTTCATTAATGACAAAGCCCAAAGTGACTCAAAAATCAACCATATGACGTCATAAAAAGTTTTAATTGGCATGTTCTTTTATAATTTTTAAAAATAATTTAAACCTAATATGCGTGATTTATTTGATAAAAATCTATAAATTACATGTGAAGCTAGAAAATAATTAAGCTGACGTGGGTTTAAGTAGAAATATTTTTTTTCTTAATATGCAAAGATACATAACATAATAAATATAATTTTTTATTTGCATGCTTTCTATTCTAATTCTATGTAATTGTTTTTATTTGTAAACATTTCTCCACGGACATAAAATAAAAGTTATTAATAAGGTTAGGTCAGGTTGTTTTAATTAGGTAAGTTAAACACGCATTTTAAAAACCTGTGGGGATGAAAATTAATGATATAATTTTAGAAAATATCCTCTCAAAGTACTAATTTCTAACAAACACTAACAAAATTAATAAAATAAATGTATGAAAAGCATGATATAAAACTATTTAGGTCCTCCCCTAGCTATAAATATTCCTTGTTTGAGTGGAAGGGAAAAAGAGGGGACAACTGTACCTTCATGCACTTCAGGCAAGATTACAAAAATTGGGACTAACCCCCCTCCCCCCACTGAAAAAGAAAAACGTTTTTCACCAGATTAAGAAAGAATAAAGAAAAAAACAACTAATATGTCATTGTAGATTTTTATTGACAAAATAATTAACACTTGTTAAATGCATGTAACAGTTAGATAAAGAAAATGCCAAAAATATTCAATATTAATAAAAAGAAAATTTTTTCTTCTGTATTATAATGAATTATCTTTTAGGTTTATTTGGCTCCAAATGTGGACCTGTCCCAGCCGACCTCTGTGCCAGGAAAATAAATGACAATTTCAGTTTCATACAGCTCTAGTGCTAGGATGATTGTCTGTATGTTTAACAACCAAAGTGCTTAAGAATAACTACTAATAAAAAAGTGCTATAAAGGGTGCTTTAATATTTGTTTAAAATTATATAAATTTTTGTAAAAATCAATTAAATTAGTCCTTCTTTTAACCACTTGTACTAAAATGAAAACTGTTTACATATTTATAATATCACAAATATACATACAAATTATTTTAAAGCAATACATTGTATTTGAGTTTCTAAATATATATTTTTATAACAATTTGTTTGTTGAATGTTTTTTGGTCAATTCTTAAGAGTATTTGCCTCAAAAAAACACTCAGCCACACAAATAATTTATTTCTTTCTCATCACACAATACCCACCAAAAATTTTATTTGTTTATCTAGGGGTTGAATCTCTACTTCTCTGAACCCAAAGAAAATATCTATTAAATAAAGAAAGTAACCTTTTGACATTTGTTTGACTTTCTCAGAGTTTATGATGATGAGGATTGTGGAGGATGGAAGCTGGATGTTCCACAGGGAGAAATGAACTTCAGATTCTACAGCCCAATCTGGTACTGGTACAGGTAAAACTAAAAATTTTGTCATGCCTTTTTGTACTGCCCCAACACTAAATAATTAAATTAAATGATGTAAGGTTAGTTCATATTGAATTTACTTAAACAAATATTAAGATTAGGTTTATTCCTTACCTTTCCCTACAGGGGCTTTTGCTTGGGTCCTGCTTGTAGGTGTAATTCTATGTTAATACAGAACTTTTTTTGTTCCTTAGAATCTTAAAATTGCATTCTAAATCTATTCATGACCAAGAAAAAGCTTTCCTAAAAAGAATATATAATAATTATATTACTATTTCTCAGTCTATTTTAAAAAATGCATATCATAAAATGAAGAAGGCATATATTGGTTTTTAACTTAGTGGATAGAACTTTCAACAGAGAAATATTCAGTGCTTAGAATCTTTTACATGTCTTTTTTTGTTACTCTTATAGAATTTTTGTTGATATCTGTAATTTGTTTTATAAGTGTTGATTGGAATAAATGCATGCTTTTAAAATGGGAAATTTAATTAAATAATTTATCTTTAAATACCTTTGTTATTAAGTAGTTTAGATTGAATTTAACCAACAAATAACAAATATGTGTATTGTCCAAGTAGCATTATATCAACTTTGGTCAACACAAAGGTAATTATATTTCTAAAGATAAACATAATCTTTAGGTGGTACTATGAATCTGGTATAAGTGCAGGCATTAAAACATAATGATATATAGTACATAAAGCTTCTATAAAGTAAAGTTACTTTACATTGCTTTGAAATATGGTATTACATAAATACTTTGATAAATGTGAAATATATACTTTTATTAAACCTAGGGTTGTTTATAAACTAAATGTTTGTTGCTTTTTAATATTGTAGATTAGCTTACAACTTGTAATACTGTATAATATTTGAATAATACCAACTGAAATTGCAGAATTTGCATAAAACTTCAAAAGCAATTACTAACATATATCATTTAAGAAATGACATTGAGACAGTAAGTGTTAGAGCTGGATGCACCTTTACTGGATTTGATGATACTCTGCTGAGAGGAAAGAGTGCTACCATTGTTGCCAGAAACAAGGACAGGTACATTCATAATTTAATAACATCTTGATTAGTTTATATCTATTACAAACAAAGGTCGGCACAATGAATTTTAATTTTACAAATGAAATTTCTGTCACATTAGTATTCCATACAGGCTCAATAATTGTGTAAGAAGCTTGTTTCTGCACATTTTTGAAACATATTTTTTAGACATGTTAACCTTGGAGAAGAAGATGATTATGAAGATCTGGATGAAGAAATTGAATCCCTAACCTGCACTTGTAACTAATATACCCATTTAATGTTTAAAAATTTTAAATACATCTCTAATTTGACATTTCTTATTACTTTATTTTCAATAATAAACAAAATCAGAAGAGTTTGATAGTTTTTCACACCAAGAATAATTTATAAAAAGTAATAATCAATAACAATTTACAATATTTTAACAATTTTAGTTTCAATATTGATTAACACTTGAACAAAAAAGTCATAAACTTGAAGTGCAGAGAAGCCAACCCATAAGCCAAGAGCACTTCCAACCTCCACTACAAAGTTGAATGTGTCATAGTTGTTGTGATCCTCTAATACCTAACAAGATAACAATATAATTTTCGGAGTGTTTGAGAAAAATTTTATCTACTTTTTCTAATATATGATAATTATAGGTTGTATAAAAAACTATTCCATATTTTAAGAGAATTTATTTCATGGCTGAAATTTTTTTATTTACCAATGTAGTATAGATGGATGGAATATTATAAACAGAAGAAAAAATATTTTTTTTCATTGAGATTCAGAATTAAGTAAAAAATATCAAATAAAAATATTGCATCCAACTTGGATCTAGAATAGGGATAAAACATTGTATAATCTTACCTCAACAGTGTCTGAGATAACAAAGTTAACCCAGTTAACCTCATAATCTCCAGTATCATGCTTCATCATAACTGTCCTAGAAAATCAAAGATTATCTAAATTGTGTAACAGCTAAACATTTGTTTTAAATCAATTACCTTATCTTTAGTTGTTCACAAGGGGTTGGACAAGATTCTGATTCAAAATCAACCTAAATATGATATTTTCAGATTTTCATATCAGATAAAATATTATTTAGCCAAATTGATTACTATACCTTATCACTGAACATTATTTGTTCGGTCATCGAATGTAAAGTATCAAAAGCATCCTGTTTTTCTTTCTCAGAGTTAAAAGTAATGGGATCTAAAATATCATATTTTATTTGAGTAATCTATTTATAAACATACACATTATATTTACCAAAATAAAAGAAAACTGTATTACCTTTACAGACAGCATTATCATTATCCTCAGTGTTTAAATAGATCCATGGAGGAACACATCCTTATCAATGAGAGTTATAGTTAATAAATGAAACTTTTATATTAGGGATCTTACCTAGCAAGGTTATGAACTTTTCTTTCATTGAAAGATGAACACAATCAGCATAGTCTGAAGGATTCTCATAGTTTATGCAATCAGTCTGGCCTTCTACCTTCTTTACAAGAACTAAATTGATTTTGTATCTAAAATCATCATTAACTCCATCATTTCTAGCTTGAAGTCTAACAGGGTCATCTGGCATTGCATTCTTTTCAACTCTATAGTAGCTCTGATGGTAGG
Source organism: Acartia tonsa (assembly GCA_900241095.1). NCBI lineage: Eukaryota > Metazoa > Arthropoda > Copepoda > Calanoida > Acartiidae > Acartia > Acartia tonsa. Next base: position 10,650 of record LS057726.1, read on the forward strand.
GATCTGTAAAGTA
>LS057727.1:0-10662 GCA_900241095.1 Acartia tonsa
ATCCCAAATGATTATATACATAATTTCCCCTTCAGTAGATTAAAATTAGTGGTTAAAACGTTTAAACATTCAAAATTCACTGAATTCCCCCAAAGTAGTTAAGCCAACGCATAATAAACGTTATTATAAAACTTTGGGGACTAGTGTAAAAAAGCCAATTTCCCCTCTCTCTCTCTGATTAAGTTTACTTATCCATTGTTCTGTGAGTATTGTATTGTATACTACTCTTTACTTGGAACATGATCTGGTAAACATTTCAACCAGAGTCTTTAAACATAAATATCATATCTTTTTTATACAACTTGCGGCTAGGCCTCTAGGGGCACTTGAGGGGAGAGGGGGGAGGAAATCTGCCCTTCACTTTTAATTTGACAGATTATTAGACAGTTAGTGAGATCTTAAGGTAAAGAAACAGCAGACAAACACACATTATTACAGAAAAGAGGGTTCTAAATAGTAAATAGTAAAGCTTTATGATAGCAAAAAAATTCTTTAGAAGATTGCACTTATTTCAAGTTTGCATTTTCTTAAAAACTGATGTTGGTTAAGATTATCTTAAATGTTGAGCAAACAGTGTCATGTTGGACCAGTCTAATCATCTGTAAAGCATCTGACATTGTAGAGGGGGAATATTATTACAACTTGCATGCTTAATTGCATCAGTAATATTTATTAATTAATGTCATTACTCAAAGGTAAAGACGACAAATCATATTTTTAACAAACACTTCACATTAAAGGATTTTCTTTTTTTCAAAAAGCTTTATTCTCGATCTTAATGGTCGTATGATATCAAATAAAAGAAAATGACAAGCAAGTATAGTCAAGACTTTTATGTCTTGAACTAGAATACTAAATTCCTTTTCCTGTAATAATAAAAAGAAAGAATTATGTCTAAACTCTACTTTTTGAAACAACAATCAAGATTTGGCAAATGAGTCCAATGTTTTTGAGCCAACGAATAAGATGGCATTTCCACTGCCCCCCCCCCCTTCTGGAATAATACATACTGATGCCGATTTAAACAATATTTGAATATGATAAGTTTATTCAAAAGTCAGATCTTGATTTAAAAACATTTTGGTGAAAGTAAATATATATTAGATCTGACAAATAAGGTTTTGGGGAATTTTCCACATAATATTCCATAGACTAAGTAACCCCTACCTAATATTATTTTGTTTAACAAATCCTTAGCTGGTTCTAAAGAAAAAATGATCATTTTTTTTCGTTTTCTGAAAAAGACTTCATTTTCAATTAAGCTGTCACTATCTAGCAAAAAATTTAAATGTTTTTTTTGCTTACTGTGGTTTTTAGGTTAGGTTAGACGAAATGGTGCATTAGAAGCCCTGCAATGATATACTTTTTTGCAAGCAATTATTGGGAGGGGGTACTCTTTCTAAAAGTATTTAACTGGACGATGTTAGTTTTTCTTGTGGATAATATACACAGTTGACTTGTGAGTGTGTGTGTGTTTGTGTGTGTGATTGTTTGTGGGCAGAGTTTTTGTATGTGGCTGTGTTCTGTAAACCATGTAATTGGATTAGCAGCATTGAGTGAACCTGGATTGATCATATTTTCTAAACACAGTCCCCATACCCTAGCCTACCCAATTTCTTCTCCTTTTCTTACCATCTCCATTTTTTTTCAAAACAAACACTCAATCTAAACAAAATATTAAGATTTTCCTCTTTGGCAATTTTTATTTTTTTACTTAAATGATGATTTTTAGTCATAAGATACGTCATAGTAGATTGCTGAACTAATAACATACAAACAAATACTGTTTTATCCCAGAATTAATGATGGATTGTTAGTGAGCAAAATAAGATCTTAAAAGCAAGCTCGAACACCAAAACGTCCATTAGTTAGATTGCAGTAACAATAAACAAGCTGTACTTCTATGAATACTTTTGTCCCCGTGGGAAAAAAAATAAAATGATAGTCATTTCGCATTGTAATATAGACAGCTTTCCGCGGATATTAAAATAAAAAAATGAGATTATTAGCAGTTTTGTTAGTCTCGAAATAAAACTGGTATAAATTTTTTTTTTTTTTTAAATTAGTAAAAAATGGTCTAAAATATGATGCTTTACATGATTTTTAAGAATAGCTGAGAACCAGTTCTAATCCAGCAGATATTCAGCGGTTTCGAAGCCATACTGGAAAATGAAGACAAGACATTGTTTATTTAATGCAACGCATTACAACTGTAAAGAAGTGCGTATTAAAGTACTTTTCGAGGTTTGTTTCTTTTGTGCGCTTTTATTTCCCCCCAACACTTTCAAATAACTTTCAAACCATTAAATATGATATTTACATCTATACACAAGGTTTTTGAGTAGGGGAAGTTTTTAATGTTGTGATTTTGAAAATACTCTTTAGATATAATAGATTTATAAAACTAGATGGTTAACAGACAAATAATTAGTTATCTTATATTGAATTTATAGCAAACGTACATGTTTTTGTCATTTTGTTTATTTATGATTCAATCTTATAAAACTAGTAACTTAATTTTTGGACGATAAAATTTTACAAAGCAAAATATTATTCTTTACTATTTATAGCATACTTATTACATTTTTTTGCCCTTTCGTACCAAAATATGTAAACTTCTTAACCAAGAATTTTGTCGAATTGTTTTTCAATTTGCTCTTATTCGTCCAATCAAGAGATTTACAATTTAGACTCTCAATATTTATTTCAGATATAATTATTTTTAACTGATATTTCATTGGCAGCCAGCGGCTTGTAGCTGCCATTTGCTTAGAAAGGAACATTTTCAGCTTTTGTATAGTACGTTAATAATATTGAGCTGCGTCTCACTCTTTATGAATATACTGTAAACTGCTGCCACCTAGAATTTTGCCACAAAAAATGGGTAACTTTACAAAGTGTATAAAAAAATCAGCCATGTGACGTCATAAAAATGAGGGATTATACATCTCTTTTTAATGGGTTCTCTTTTTCACTTCTCCTGTTATCTCCTTCATTTTTATGACGTCACATGTCTGATTTTTGCGACACAAAATTACAAAACTGGAGAAACTATAATCTAACTAATAATAGAAAATTATAATTCAGAATTTAAAATCTAAACTTTCAGTTCTAATCTTGATACATTTTGTCATTGTAAAATATAAATTCTGTGGGCAACATTTTGTGAAAAATAGAATTACCTCCACTCCCGCCACCCACACTCACTCTAGAACAGCCGCCAAATAAACACACAAGTCTTCAACCATAGTTTGGATATTTAGGAAACAGATTATATGTATCCTAGTGTATATTACAGTAAGGCTTATACAGGTTTTTATTTAATAGGACAAAAGTATTGCCTAAGTTAACCCACTTATAATTGACAGAATACAATACAAATTTATTATTACCTGCAGCTTGTTTGAGACATGTGTGTCCCGCACCATACAAATTTATTATTACCTGCAGCTTGTTTGAGACATGTGTGTCCCGCACTATACAAATTTATTAGTACCTGAAGCTTGTTTGAGGCATGTGTGTCCCACACCATACAAATTGGAAATGAAATATTTGTGCAATTTGCAAGTATGAAATGTCAACAGCGAATTTAAATATTTTCAGGTGGGATGTTTTCCCCTGTTACAGTGTGGGTAATAACACAATTTTTAAGTAAATATCATTCTACTCTTTATTCACAAGCTTGCCCTAACTTATTTTTAGACATTCATGCTTGATGTATGATTTTTAAAAAATGAAGTTAATATTTTGAGAAACAGTATTTCTTGACCAACAATTTGCATATGTTTTAGGGCCAAAGCATTCTCTTACTTTTTGATGTTTTATACTGAACAAAGCAGGTAGGTATCATGTTTAACGTCTTCGTTATGGCCTTTTATGTAAATCAAATAAGACAAAACATTATAAAAGGTCAAACAGTACTTATTTTAACGTTTTAAAATTAAATTACCCTCTCTATTTTACACGTATATCTGTACTTGCCCACCCTGTGTAAATATGTAATGCATATTGCCTTTCAAAACTAATGTTCAACATTTATATTTGTATTTTGCAATCCTTGTGTTGTTTCAACATTTTCTTCAACAAACATTTTTTCTGTGTTTTGTTTGTGGTGCAAAATAATTATTTTTGAAATTTTATTATTTTCATTGTCAATACTATGTAGTTGCTAGCTTTTTATTTTCCTTGTTCTTCTTATTACATGTTTTTTATGTCTTATTTCAATTGTATGTAAGATACAGTTTTAATCTCTTTGACTTTTAATTCACATTATCTACAACTTTTATCAATATCAAACATGAAACAAACAAAATTCTTTAATATGCTACTGTATTAAAGCTTTTTTAATATTCAAACAAAAGATGATTGAAATTACTTGAAATCTTAGTTAATAATTCATTATCATTATTAATCATTTATATTTGTATTTAAATAAAGATAAATCACAACTCTACCAATGCAATGCAAATATTTTTGCAACCTTTTTCGCTTTTATTATAAAGAGAAAAATATCTCTAATCATTAATCTATATATATCAAATTATCTGATCATTTATTAATTAATTAAGATAAATAATTGTATCTGGAGAATCTAAGCATATTTGTATTGAGATACATTTCTCTCCAAGGAATTTGTGTTTTTTGGTGTGTTTATTAAAATCGAAAGACAAATATATTACTTTTTCTTTATCTAAAAAATTGTTCATTATACATACATGTACTAACGGGTACGCCCTCGGATGATTCAAGGGGCAAGTGGGATACACAACGGCCCCTCATTTTCAATTTCTAAAAAAAAATTAAGGGCAATTTTTTTTTGGGTGGTCGAGGTACCTTATCCAAAAACACCTTCCATGAACCTATAAGTAGCTTCAGTGTAAAGAAGATCAATATCTATCTGTGGTTAGCTAGATCCTTCGATACAGACTTTATATAATAGGATATTTTGAAAAGAAATCAAATCTATTTTATAATTGCAATAGTTAAAATTAAGTGAATTTGAAAAGAATTTTAAAAGAAAATGTTTTCTACCAAAAAATTTTGTTAACAAGCACAATTTTTAAACAATTTTAAACAACTTTTGAAATATTTTTTTGTAAAACTAACCAGTTAATTACATTTCGTACATTCGTTATTTTGACCTATCTACATATCCCTTCTTCTCTTTATGCATACATCCACATTCATATTCTTATAGATAAAAATGGATCTAGATTATATGTAGATTAATGTGTAATTACAGGATTAAATATTACCTTTTTTGGTTTCTTTTTTAGCTTTATATGTGTTTATTAATTAATAGAGTGATAATTAATTGTTTTGTTTATGTTATTAATGCTTATCATTTACAGTAGCAAAGATATTCTAAAACAACTGTTTATAGGTAAAAAAAATTAAACAATAAAAAAATCTTTACAGAGATCTAAGCCATTTTAAATGTCAAAATGGAATAAAGGATTCTTAGGCAACACAATAATTATAGATGAAATCCATAATTACGATGAACAAAATTACCCTTCTGTAGTTAAAACCTGTTTATGGAAAAATTTGGATAGATAATGAATGTTTGCATAGCCAAATTAAGATTTGATAAAAGTAAAAAAATCAAGCCAACAAATGAGACATCATGTTTATAAACTTTGTTTTACAGTGAAATATACAATTTAATGTAATTTTTCTTATGATTTTTATACGTATATACATTATACATACATGTATATATTAGCTGCGAACGGAAATTAAGAATTAAAGTTTTTTAAAGTGACCCTTATTTGCGTTTAAAATACCGTTCTATTTGATTATATTCGTCAGTCGGTACAATGATTTTTATGTATACAAACAAAAATTATCTTCAGGGTCAAATAAAAGTAAATATATTGTTTTGTTTATAAAGAAAAAATGCTGAATTGTGCCAAAATAATTTCCCAGGTAATTTTCCAAAACAAAAGTTGATGTCAAGTTTCCCGGATTAAGCAAATAATAATAATATCTAATTTATTATATTTTCTCTTTTAAGATTTTGTTCTTTTTTCACGACTATTGATAAAAAAGCAATTTTATGCTGTCAAAGGCTAATAATATGCAAAATGCAAAAGATTGTGTTAACGCCATTGATAATCTGGTCTTTATAACTGTTTACTGTTGTTTATTTCAAACAGTTATATTTTTTCTGCTCTGCCTTTCTGAGCAGAACTTTCCTTGTTAGAAGTGATTCTTTTCTTCATTTAGGGTTTAAACACAGAGATCTTAAGGATAAGGCAATGGCTGATAAACTGATGTACATCCCCAGTGACAATTGTATCCCTTCTGTAGATTACAATTATTGGTTAAATTGCTTAATGAACCAACCAATCAAAATACAAAAAAAGTTGTTAGGTCAATGAATGTAAACGTTATTATATAACTTTGGGGACTAGTGTAATAAGTAGCCCAATATCCCCTCCCTCCCTCCGTCACATCGAATACCTATTGGCAAGTCTATTAATCTTAGTAATTTGAAATCAGACTGACTTAATAATCTTAAATTTAAATAAAATCATTGTAAAAATTGTTAAAATAGAATTAAGCAAAAGAAAATATGGTTTTCTCTTTTCATATATTTCTACTTCAAAGTTGGCTAAATTCATATACATTAAATATTTTCTTTTTAACATCTTTTGAACTGAGGCAATGATAAACTTTTTAATGCATAAAATGTTGAAAATGTTTGATTTAAAAGTTAATAGTTAGGTTGGTATGCTGGCACGTTACTGCACCTTCTTTCCTTTTTTAATGCATTTCAAATTATTTTATGAAAATTATAGAAGAAATATAAAGAACGTTAAAAAATACTTTATAATTTGTAAAAAATTAACTTAGCTGGAGTAATTTTGTAGTAAAGCTTACGGAATTATAAGTTATTGGTTGTGTAACTGTCGCGTTACGTTCATTAACTTAATCCGCGTATATGAAAATACAAGGATGAAAACATCCATAAAAGCAAAGCTCTCAAATCATGGATTGACAAAAAGAGTTTTCGTGGATAAAAAGAGGATGTACCTTGTTAAGGGATGTCTTCAACAAAAAATTAGCACCCTATCTTACACAACAAAACTATAATCTCCTATAGCGCTATGTACTTACTGGCGGACAGACAGACAAAGTAAATTATAGCTTTGATACTTAAAATACAAAAGAAGTTTAGGCAAGTCCTTCACTGTAAAGTCCAAACCACCAATTAAAACCTGTTTAGTACTTAAACTGCCTTGACACAAGAAAGAGGAGAGGGGGGGAATTAGAAATCTAGCTTTGATTTTCCTGAAACTTACGATCAACTACCAAGAGCTATGTAAAATACGTTAAGGAGGAAATATGACAAAACAAAATTCACTTGAATATTAATACGTTTTTGAAATTTTCCATTTAAACCACTTTATGGTTACGCTTCAAATAAAGATTATAGTACCTAAGCTTTGTAGAACACACTGTAAAAGTTATGAATTTGAAAATAACAATGAGATTTTAACATGTTTTATAATTTATTTGAACAAAAATTGTAGTTTTGGTACATATATAAAAATTTATGTTTGGATAATACTTGTGCTTGAATACAAAACTGTTTTATAAGCAGTCAAGCTATTTACATACATACAAGCTCAACAATATATAGCCACCAAAATCCATTATTTTTAAAATGGGCCAAAATAAACCCCTGTTGCAAATTATAATCATTCCCGTGTTTATTGAAAATATCATAGCCCTTACGGATTCGCCAATACAAACATTAATGGGCAACTTCAATCCTTGCAAAGTATATTAATTTTTAGTCATTTTTGTGGTGAAGGGGTAAGGAATAGGACAGAAAAAATAGATAAAAAAATTGAATTGGTTCTGGTTCATTTTACCTCTGAAATAAAAAAAATGTATGAAGAAAAATGGGTTTAGGGGAGTATAGGATGGCCAACTTTCAAAATAATGAATTCTCCCAATATATTTTCTTAAACAATATAACTCTTGTATATAAAACTGGTCCAGAAATGCAATGTATAATTTTAAAAATTATTTTTAATCACTAGATTCATCATATTTCTGGTTTAAAATGCTTTTTGTGTTTAGTTTCAAAGGGATTTAAGAAAAATTAACTTTTTAAAGTTTTGTTGAATTTTTTATTATGAACAAACAAATTTGTAAACACTTTTTAATAAAAATACAGGAACATTTTTATATGAAATTAGACTAGCTATATTTAAAAATTTCAGCTATATCCTACTTTTAGAAAGCTCTACGATCATAGTTTTTGTTCCGATTTTTAAATATAAAAAAAATCTTATTTTTTAAAGTTAGTGTTATCTTTAAAACCTTATGAAAAAATATTCGTTCGATGAAATAACTCATTCCATACCTCTCTTCCTTATCACGTCAAAAACAACAATCATAGAGCTTCCTTTAATTTAAAAAAAAGTTAAATCTGAATATAAAAAAGGAGACTTACAATTTTATAAATATTTCTGCAAACAAAAGAGGTACAATTTTTTACCCACCATTATAGAAAGCCTTAGCCCTAACTTTTAATACATATAACTGGATATAGAATATACGCGGATATTATGAGTGGGGAAATCAGTTTAGCTTGCACATGGAACTCATTTATTGGTCAGTTCGTTCAACAAGTAGCAGTTGTTTTGATGGGCAAAATCGTTAGTTCTTCCTGCTGCGTGTTTTATTTAATTAGAGAATATGAAAATCTGGTTTAAGATCAAAGTAATAATATATTCATTTACATATATGTAGCAAATTAATCATACAGCCTTTAAAATATTGATAAAAATGTCAGTTTCATCTTTAAAAATTCAGATTTAATCTTATTATTGTAAATAGTATATTAACGTGGTCATGGTTAAAATAGAAAACAAATATTTAGAATATACATAATGTGAATAGATGGTGAGAGAACCACTTGTAAAACTTGAATATTTCAGACTAGAATCCATGCTCTCTGAAAAAAAAACAAGGGTGATTATAATCAATAGCAAGACCACCTTTTTTTATAAACTAATTAGGGGTGCTGAATCTGATATAATAAGTGTATCTATGTAAGTAATTCGAATTAATCTTAAAATATATTCTAATTTCTAACTTTCTTATTCCCTGATAATTTTTTCATACCTTTTATAATCTAAATGTTTCCTCATTTCTTTTCCTCATCCGACCAACAAACAAATAAAACGTGTATGTAGAGAAGATTTGCTACCCCAAAAAATAGACAGCATTTTTCATGAATAAATTTGCAAATAAAAGGGACTATTGTCATACAAATTGCGTTTTCATTGAGGTCATTGTCGTACAATTTGTGGCGGTTTTAAGATAGGACTTTTTATGACTTTTATTTACCAAGGTTATGCTTGAAATATGTTTTAGTTTTCTACATATTTGTATATCCGTTCGCTTTTATTTTTTATCTCCTACTCTTTCTATCTTTCTATCTATTTATCTGGTATATCTAACCATTTGGTATCTAAAGACTGAACAAAACATGAGACAGTTAAATCATTGAATATTTTTTTTTACTAGATGTTGCGCAGTTTTCTTATTATTTCAATGAAAAGAGCAAACTCTATGTACCTGTTATGTATTACCTCGTAGATTTTATCCTATTTATTTTGTGGATTTTTTATCCCATAAAACGGTCAGTAGTAGATTGACAAATCCTTTCTTTTACTAGGGTAGCTCAAATAATAAAGGAGTAATAAGCGTTTTAAAAAAACAGGGTTATTGTCCGTTTCGTGGCATCGCCTCTTACAAGGCGTTTCGTCGTATTTTCACAGTATCTATTAACAGGTTTTTTTTAGGTTAGGTAAATGTTAATGATTGCCCCCTAAACGCCCCCTAAGAGGCGATGTCACGAAACCCACAATACCCAAAAACAGATGTGCGACATCTCTCTATATATGTATAGAAAACCAACCTGTTTTATTTTCAGTCACCGTTGGTTTGTGATTAATCCTGCCCAGTCCATGCTTCTCATTGGTCCTGAGGCTCACCTCCACCTCCTTGGCCTTGTAGTAGACGTCATACAGAGAGGCCACGCACCTTAGCCGCAAGGTCAGCCTGTTGTCCTCTTCTACAAAGTCTTTCCTGAAAAAAAAGTAAATAAATAAACTTTTCAAATATTTCATGTACTTTGGACTCAATAAAGGTGTTTAATTACTAATTACTTATTCGCTTTATAACACAAGTATTAAAAAATTCAACAAAGTATTTTCTTGTTGCATTTCAATCGATATTCTATTACTGAAACAGGTCCTGTGGTAGTTTTAGGCTATTTTATTGGGAAGTGGGACACCCCAACCCCCCCACCAAAAAAAATCTCCCCCCTCCCAATTTTTAAAAAAATGTTCAAAAACAATGAAGCCGCTTATAGTGCATGTTAAAAAAATGACTGCATACAATACAAATGACTAATGATGAGCTACTATACATTTTACTATTAGTCAATTACAATGTTTGCCTACCATTGGTAATTTGTATTGTATCATGTAATTTTTTAAAAGGCACTATAAGCTGCTTCAAAACACTTAATTATTTATAATTTGCAAGCCGCAGCAAGGCTATTCAGCTGGTTGGTTAAAGGTCCAGCAAGATTTTAGTTTTCTATTCAATTTAAAATCCTTTCATTGGGAAGAG
>LS057728.1:0-10661 GCA_900241095.1 Acartia tonsa
AAAAATTCCTGCTGGATTAAGACCGTTACATCCTGCAAACCTCCATGTTGAACCTAGTGGCAGTATATTGACATACAGCTATATATTAGTCTGACCTGACGTACATGTAGACATATGTACGTCGACATTATGCCCATTATCGAGACTAACTACTAGAATATTATAATACGTGTGCAAAATAGATAATTGTTTATAGTTATTGTCGATAAAAGTTGTCTTGTCCGAATTTTTTTTAGTCTTGATTTATTTTGAATTGACATAATAGAAACACCAAAGTTTAATAAAGGGCATGGCCACGCTCGACAATTGTCATAATTATCAAATTTCCAGTTCCTTTTTTAACTCCAACCACACCAAGTTACAGATCAAAACAAGGACGCCACTACATCCATAGAAATTTATCTCAATATAAAAATTCCAGTGAGAGAGGAAAATTGGCAGTTAATTACACTAGTCCCCAATGTTTTACAGTAACGTTTTCTTAGCTTTGGGGAATTTTACTGAACTTTGATTGATTGATTAATAAGTCGAGTGTTCAAACGTTTCAAACACTATTTTTTTTAACTTGTACATGGGGTGATTTTGTGTTTCATCAATAGGGATCTACATAAATTTATCAGCAATTGTATTATCCCTTTAGATCCCTGTAAAAATTCAGTACATTTCATATAAAATTGTATAATTGTTGCTAAACTTTGAAAGCATCATAAATTCAACACTGCAACTGTTCATAAATGTAAAGGCAAACAAATATTTCATTTTATTCTAATTCAGTGATTCGACTAATTAAGCAAAAACCCAGACATGACATGACTGTTGTATGTATAGGGCAGCTTCGCTGCAAAAAAAGGAAAAAGGGGGAAAACGTCTATTAGAGAAAATTCTTCAAAAAAAAATTTCAACTCGCGGTCAATTTTTTGTTAGGGCCAGGAGAGGAGGAAGGTATGAAAATTTTACAGTCCTCCCATCCCCATTTCCGACAATATCCAACCCCTGCCCTTGATTTCCTAATTTCTTCTTGGCCCCCCCATCCTCTCTGCTAAAGCCCCTACTAATCTTACTACTTACTTCCCCTTACACTACGAGGTGGGTCCTTTGGCCCCTACTACTTGATTGCTTACAATATGTATTGTAATAATAGCGTTTACAAGGGTCGAATGGCACAGCTGCCAACCCAGGATAAATTGTACCAGTTTTTGGCGGAAATATTTCAGATTTCAGTACTTTTTTCTCTATTCAACAATTTAAGATATCTATAAACAAACATAAGAAACATATTAATATTTTAAGTTTTTTTTGTAAATGTTATGTAAGGTTTTTAAAGCTTAATTTCAAAGTTTGACTACATTTTTTTCTATAAAATGATATCAAACATAATAATTAAATATATTTAAGTCTTTTAAACCTTTTTCTTCTTATTTATTTTTGCACAGTTATGATTTTGGATTGGTAATATTGGAGTAAAAACAGCTTAAAGTCCCAGGGATATGAAGGGATAAGACAATGGCAGATAAATTGATGTATACCTCCAGTGTGATGAAACACAAAATTAGGTTATAAATAGTGGTTGAAATGTTTTGACATTCAAATAAATCAATTAAACAACCAAAATTTTATCAAAGTCCCCAAAGTTGTTGAGCCATCGAATGAGAAAACATTATTATAAAGTTTTGGGAACTAGTGTAATAAACAGCCCAATGTCCACCTCCATCCATGGGTTTTAGTGCACACCGTAATACTGGGTATAGCTTACATAACAACAGATAATTTTATGAAATATATATTATAATCAGGGATACGGCAATGGAGGATAAACCGATGTATATCCCCAATTATGACTATAAAAACTACCCCTAAAGTTGTAGATGAAAAGCATGAATAAGGAATAACAAACAAGTGAAATAAATCTAAAATGATATTTGTGGGGCAGATATAGAGGTCGTCATTTCTATTAAGTGTTGACCCCCAACGAAAGCTGAAAATCACATATAAGTTTTGTGATTTTTTACGAATTAATTTCGTTGTTGGTATAATAAATTACAACCAGATTAGAATTTGATTAAAGTCACTTTTTAAAGACATCAAATTATAAAATGTGCCATAGAACGTTGATTAAAAAATAATTATTAATTGCTTTGACTAGAATTACTTTTTAGCTATTTTTCACTAATGAGTTACATGCTTACAAAATATGTACACCTATTACCGAATATAGGAGAGGAAATTGGGGAGCCAAAATTCAAGTTATTCTTTACAACCTGCCCCCTTAACCCTCCCCCCACCCCTCATCCGCTCTATTTCCCTTCATCAAATTTTGACCCTTTTATATTTCACCCCTTAGGAGGAAAACCTTACTGCCCTAACCCCCTAACCTACCCCTCTTCCCTTGCAGTAACTATGCAATAATACATACATAACCCACTATTTTTATGTCCATGCGCATCTCCTTTCCCCTTAAACATCCCCCTTTTTAATCTCCTTCCCTGTTTATGCTTGATTCATTACCTAATCCCTAAACATCCCCTTTTATTTTTGGTGCGGATCTAACAGTTTTTACAGTATACAGTGAATGGGGGAGGGTAGAGAATGAGATTCAGAAAGAGCGCTAAAGCTAGGCGCATGTTTTCAAAATATATTATATACATTTAATATCAACATATTTTAATTTCTTTGTTTTTCTTCCCCTTTACTACAATAAATTGTGTGTTTTATGGTGAAATTTTAGTGAAAATATCTTTACAAAGTGACATAATACAATGTTTAATTCATAGTTAATAGTTGAACCCAAAAAATCTTCTAAAATGTTTAGTGACTAATATGAGTGAAATTTTGAGTTGTAATAAATCACAAATGACTCAGTAAAATATAAATACCAACATACCATATGTTATTATCTAACTCAACTCCTTTTTTAAAGTATGAAATTTCTTATATATATGTATATATTGTATTGTAAGATGCCAGTTAAAAAACCGCCAAAATGAGCATTATTATATTTGATGTATTTTTGTTGTTTCTTTACGTTAACATACTGATCAGTGTTCAATCATCTTTAACGTTAGATGTTTATTAGTTCTTGGAACTGTATTGGAAGGGGTAGAGAAAGACATTAACATAGCCTAAAACTATTTCTATCCAGATTTAAATCTAAAATTAAAATAGCCCAAAACCAACCCAAGATTATGTGATGCTTTCCTGAAAAGGTTAACTCAATAGGTGCATTGGTTATCAAAATGAATAGCTAAAGTCAAAAAAATCTTACTATACTATTGGAAACTACATGACATCCTGTAAGTTTATTTTTGCTGCAGTTTTTTTTGTACAATATTATATGTAAATCTAAATATTTGTAAATCTAAATATTTTTTTTTGCAAATGTCAATTAGATGAAAACCTAAAATTGCAGCATTATGTACAAATATTACATTTTTAAAGAAGATTGATTGATTTGTAACATAAATCAGGGAGGGAGGGGCCATTGGACTGTTCATTACATTAGTCCCCAAAGTTTCGAACAACGTTTACTTATTCGTATCCATCAACTTTGGGGACTTCTATTTAACTTGTGATCTATTAAGCAGTTGAGTGTCCAAATGTTTTCTACAGAAGGGATAAGTTGTGTATCAGTTATCACCATCGGAGATTGTCTTTTCACTTTAGATCCCCGAACATAAATGCTTTAAGCTGTGACATAATTATTTTTTAGTAGAGCGACTAAAATGAAGAATACAATTGGTTCAGAAGTTATGGAAATCTTAGGCTACAGACTTTTCTACTATATATAATTGGATATATCCGTCTGTCAGTCTTATCCAGTCTAAATGAATTTCTTCTTAAATGAATTTATGTCATAAAAAGTCTATTATAACTATATTTTTGCTTCACCACTTATGAATATAATTGTCCTTGCTTTGTTTAGATGAAATTAAAGAGTTTTCAAAAGCATTTTATAGTTTTTGTCTGACATATGCAAAAATTTATTAAATTTATCAATTAAATTTTAAGATTTTAGAAATCTGCATGTCACGAATTTTCAGTTTCTTTATAATCTTACAATTTTTACATGACTTTACCATAGTTGTCTCAGAAAGAATACTGAAATGCAGACATTAATCAAAGAAAACATGATAAAAATCATACTATTAATGTCTGGTTTATTTGCCCAGGCCTTTTTTTCACTCCGGGTCAATAAAGCATCAATTAACCCTATTATTTTTCTATCCGCTGAAACTGTCTATAATAAAATTAGATAAATAACTATTTTCCTTATTCATTCTAAATTATATAAATCATGTAAGTTAAGTTAAATATAATTCTGGAATAGTAAACCACACACACACACTCACACACACACACACACACACTCACACACTCACCCACACACACACAAAACACACAGAAAAGCAAATACTTAAGAAAAAAACGGTTTTACCACACAGAAAAAAAGTGACAGTTTGTGGGTAAATATTTGCAGAGCATTGTTTAACGTATTAATTTGAATAAATATGCAGTGTTTCTGTTTGTTTACAGAAAGGGAGAGGATATAGGGCTGTTATTTACAATAGCCCCCAAAGTTTTATAATAACGTTTTCTTATTTGTGTCCTTAATAACTTTGGGGACTTTTCATTTAATTTGATTGGTTGGTTCATTAAGTTGAGAATCCAAACGTTTGAACCACTAAATGTAAAATACGGAAGGGGTAATTTTGTGTATGTTCATTGAGTAAGTACATCAATTTATCGACCATTGTCCTATCCTTTCTGATCCCTGGTTTGTTTATAAGTTTTTAAATGTTCATCATTATGTCTTTTCTTACATTCTGAGAACAAAAATCATATATGATATAAATTTTAAATTTTTGCCTTATTTCATTTTAAAATGACATTGATCTAATCATCTCCTATTGTTCATCATACCTAATTAGTTTGTAATATTTTAGATACATCCCCAAACTTAAATTAACTATTTTATAAAGTACCTAGTAAGTCTTTTTTTGTCATAACCATAAGATCTCAATAACTAATGGATTAATTGAGTTCTTTTTTAAAGGTAAGCTTCAATGGTATTAGGCTAATATAATTTCAGATTTAAGTCTTGAGATGGTTTAAGCTATTTTTCTAGCTCCCATATGCTATTTTCTTTTCATTTCTTCAAATACAGAGCCCCTATAGAGGCTAGAGGTTTTAGCCGATATTATACATATATAGTAAAATAGTGTCCCTTTGTTTTTATGCTCATTGTGCAGGAATAGATTATACTCTGGGAGTCAGGATTAGAACTTTAGCTTTCAGGAACGCAGGGGTCATGGACGATTAATTTATCTCATGTCAAATTTTTATGTCTAACCAACTAGCTCTACAGTTTATTAAAATAATCAACGGTTTTTATCACATAATATATTTATTACTGCAATTGTCCTCTCCCTGTGAGTTAAGAAGTGCACACACCCATAAATTTGATATCCTAAACATCACTCTTAAACTCATATCTTTATCTGGCAAAACCCTTTATTTAGTGATTATTATCCCCCCCCCCCATTCATTCTTTGTCCTAAATAGCTATTTTTATCTTAGTAAGGGTTGGTTTTAGGAGAGACTATCATTGATGTGGCTTGTCACATGAAGTAGCTGTCTATATTGCCATAGCAAACTGGGGATATATGTCACTGCTTTTGGTCTACCTATTATATTGACGTCAGGAAATACCCTATGCCCCATCTCTTTTCCAGGGGGTTTCTTTCCCCTCTCCTTTCTCTTTCCCAATACTATGACATAAATAGAATAGGTAGGCCAAAAGCAGTGACATCTATCCCCATTTTGCTAGGGCTCTAAACACATCTAGAAGGTTTAATACTTACTTTTGGGATCCAGGATTTTTTTCTCTATGTACGAAGGGGGTGGGGTAATGTGTACATGATCACATTATTGGATTCTACCCTTTATCCTTTTTTAAGAAGGATATATTTATTTAGATTAGACCTTGGGAGGGTTGTTTTTATACTCGTAGATGTCAAGCATCTCTTAAAGTAATATATTTTGAAATATAAAAAAAACTTAGAAATTTTTATCTTGATATTATTTGTTATACTAGCGGCTTCGTCCCTATAGCATCTTTGGGCTCTGTATTCGATTGGGTATGGATTGAAGAACAGACAAATAGCTTAGAACCATCCCAAAACATATATTTAAATAAAATAGCTGAAAACACCCCTGGACATAAGTGAAGCTTACTACCTACAAAAGATAATTTAGTCATAAGTTATCGAAATCTTAAGAAACAAAAAAAACTTTATGATAGGATATAAATCGGTTATTATTTGTATATATGTGACATAAGATCTCCAACACAGCTCCATATTCCTGAAATACCCGTCGCCCCTTGGAAAATTGTTCTTCTTTTAATTTATATGAATATGTTTACCCTCGTTTATATAAGCTAGGGTAGGGTTGTTTTTATTTGCTTCATATATATTATATATTAATTATGAGTACCACGGAAAAATATACGTTGGATTTAAAGAGTTTACTTTTAACATCCAACTAAACTCAAGACTGATGAGGGTGCAATGTCCACCGAAATATATTTCAATAAATAGCTGGGAAGTATCAAAGACTTTTTAACTCAGAGAATTTATCAAAATAAATTTAATTTAAAATAGGGATAACTTAGAAGGTATTAGAGGCATCTATAGACGTAGCCACTAGTTTAGTTATAGAGCATCTTCGCTTCTAAAATTAGCAAAAGAAAATGTGCAAAAAAAGTTTGAAAAGCAAACAGTTATTTGCAGTGTAATCTACTCTTTACAGCAATGCAGAGCCGGAGAAGCCTTTTTTTAAGACCGGAGCGGAGCCGGCCTCCTAAACTATAGACAGCTCACTATTTATTATATAGATATGGAGCCATTTTGTTATCATATCAACATAAAAAATGTTTGTTTAAAGAATTACTTTAGGTGACATGACATATCATAGACATTCAGATACTCATAATATTAGCCTGACGTTACTTGAAAGTTTACGTTAAGATGTATATTGATTGATTTATTGAAACTTTTAGTCAGCATTTGAATGTACAATACTTTTCATAATAAGCTTTTTAGAGAAGCTTTGTGTGTGTATGATATATCAATAGGCTTCTAAATTTTATGTCAAGTTTCCTATTCACATTTCTTGTGGCAATGTTTAAAAAGTAGTAAATTTACGAAAATACTTATAAAATGTTTAAATGCAATAAAAATTGAACTATAGAGAAGCTGCGCAAACAATTGAATAAATTGATTCTTATTCAATTTAATAACAATTCAACATCTGCAAAATCTTTTAGCACCAAGGCTAGGTAGCCGCAATCATACATTGAGTAAAAGCACCACCGTAGTTTTCTTCTCTATACCTAAGGTCAGCGGGAGGCCATGCGGTGCTCTTACCCTTTTCCAATACCCAAACAAACGAAGAACCAACCACTTCCCTCCATCAATATTTACAATTTATTTCAGGGAGGGGGGTGTCTGTGCTCAACTAGGCATGTTTGTGGAAACAATTCGGTCAGCTAGTATGCTTTTCCAAGTCGCAGCCGCAGCTGATAATTGGACAATAATTGCGTGATTTAAGCAGCACTTTAATATGCGATCTATCTAGGCACAGATGAAAATGGCAGCTAAATAAGGTTTAATTTTATATTAACCATACGGTTTTCGTTATGCTGAAAACACTGTCAATAAACCGCAACAAGGCACCAAATTTCAACATTTAGCAACAATGCTGCGATTTTTGCAAACGTATAGCAGCGTCAGCTTTCCGTCCTAGAACTAGATGGCTGCTGTGACCTCTTTTAGTCTTGAGCATATTTATCAGTTGAAAGGTTGAAATTATTTCCAAACAGACACTGAATATGACAATTTGTTGGAAAGATTTTTTTAATATAAAGAATTCTTTTTTTTTTGAACGTACAGACGGATAAAGCTTTATCATAAAGTAGTCGCGCTAGGAAAAAGATTTTAATTTTTTCAGTAAGGCTTCGAGACCGATTTATATCCGCTGGATTAGAACCGGATCTCAACAATACTGAAAACTTATGTATAGTATCATGTTACAGACAATTTCCCACTATTATCAAAATAAAAATTATAAAATTAATAACAGTTTTCTTAGCCTGTGCCTAATCTTATAATTTTTGTTTTAATATCCGCGGAGAGATGTCTATAATACAATGCGTTAAAATACTATAAATATTATTTTAAGAAAGGTAAAAATGTTCATCAATTCAACCATTTTTATTGAAATAACCGAGTGAAAAGATTTATTTGATTTTCTGCAGCGCAAACACTCAATTATCTATCTAACTGTCTCTTTCTGTTTATCTATTTTTGCCAATCTTTCCTTCCTTATGTGAAAGAGGATATGTCTGTAACTGCTGAACCGATATGGTTCTCCTTTACAGAGAATTATCTCATATGTCCTGGGTCAGTTTATAACTATTTTGGGGGAGGGTACAACCGCCCCCAAAAGAAATGCCCCTTCCCCTTCCAACTTCTTTATTTTTTCTATTTAAAACTAAAATAAAAAGAAATGTTGTGAGATCTAAATTAACCCCCTACCACCATTAGTGCCCCTAAAGACCTCTAGGGGGCGTAGCAACTAATTATCTATAAACTATTTTCTTTCTTATTGTCTAAAGATTGATAATATAGTTTCTCGTATTCATTTGAATCCGGTGGATAGGAACCGGTTCTCATCCATACGAAAAACCATATCTAGCATCGTATTATATACAACTTTCTACGAATATAAAAATGTACAATCAAAAGATTAAAACCAGTTTTTTTAGCCGGTGCCTCCGGCACCTCGGGGCTAAAAAAACTAGTTTTACTCTTTTAATTGTACATTCTATATCCGCGGAAAGCCGTTTATAATACGATGCGAGAAATAACTATTCAAATCCCAACAATTTCAAAATAGTATATGTATACAAATAGCGCATAAGAAATGCAATGCTATTTATAGTTTTAAACTGTTTTACAGAAATACCGTTTCAAAAATTGTTATTCTATTTATTAAATCCGTTGGTTATCCATAATGGCTGAACGCATCCTCTAGTTTTCAAGTTTACTTTGATTTAAGAATGGTACTTGTAACAAATTTATTGCATTCTTATTTTTCAGGGAAGCTTTGTTTAGTGACCATTGTAAATAAATTATGCCTGAACGCTTACACAAGTGGACTTAAATTCGATTTATTTCAAAAGTACTGAAATTTTTTCTTTGTTCTCTTTATAAAAGGAAAGTCCTATACTTTAAATCAATCATACAAATGTTTTAGAAAAAAAACATAAAAAGTAAAGCATATTATTAAAGAACTGAAACAAAAAAACAGTACAAAAAAAACTCCTTAAAAAGCAAAACATGAAAGACCCAAACTTACTATCAAAAAACATCCTACAATTACTTCGAAAGATCGGAGGATCCCTTTAAGGGTCGTGGGGGGATGTAATAGGGCTTTTAAAATCTTCACTAAGCGTGAAATTTGACCAGATGCGACATTGTTTACCAGGGAAGCTGCACTTAAGTCCATAAAATAAATAATCGCATACCATCTCAAGTGCAGAACAACATCTCATTATATGGATACTAAACTAAAATTGATGCATTATTCATTAGTTAAAATTAGATTAATTATAATAAAAAATATACCTTAATTTTATAACTTTTAGAATAACATCCTTTTAATTTATTCCCTTTTATAAAAAAAAAGTAAAATTGTTTTGATATATAGAGCGTGTCCTAGGCCAAAGGCCTTTCATTAACAAACTAAAAAAAAAGGCATAAAAAAACTTTTTTTTATTTTTATCCCTAAATAGTTGATAACAAACAATGACAAATAATCCCAGTTTTTATATCTATTGATTGATTGGTTGAGTCTTAATACAATTTTTTTGGATAAAAGTTCTTTGTATCGCACATGCTGTTTTGTTAGACGGCTAAATGACGGTATATTTGGATTTTTAAAATAATGCAAAAGAAAATATACAATATTTAAAAAAGCATTTTTTTTTGTTATATGCATAATTTGTGAAGAATCCGAAATGGCCTAAAAAATCCTAAGTACTCAGCTGATACATCTATTATTTTGTACAATACAAGAGCTTAAGAGAGGCTGTATTGAATATTTCCAATACCAAAGAATGCCATTATATGTTATTATATAATTTTATTGATATTTAAAGGTACTTATACACCAATTATAAGTTCATAAATTATAAATTTCAATAAAATTATAGAAAAAGTAATGTATTTTCCATGTTAGCAGCAATTAATAACAAGCTTATAACATTTATAAATTGATTTCAATGACAAATATTTTGGATTATTAAAGTATTAGAAATTGTTTATACCATATTTTCATGACGTTTTAAATGATGCAGACGGATATACAGAATGTAGCTGCGATGCTAAAAGCATTTTTTTGAGGGGGGGGGGGGTAACTTTACTATTTGATGTATACAGTGATCAAAAATACTCGTTAATATGACTGTTGTAGTTATTAATTTGTTCCCTTACTTCCGGGGGGGGGGGGGGGGGGGGGGGGGGGGGGGGGGGGCGGGCGGCCCCCGGCGGGCGGCGGGGGGGGGCGGGGGGCGGGCCGGGGGGGGGGCGCGGGCGCGCGCC
>LS057729.1:0-10660 GCA_900241095.1 Acartia tonsa
GAAACTTGTATTTTAAAATTCGTAATAGTTATTTCTCGCATCGTATTTTAAACAGCTTTCCACGGATATTAAATGTACAATCATAAGGTTTTAATCTTATGAATGTACAACTCAAACTCAACTCAACTTCAAAAATGCGGTTATAGTTATGTCTCGCATCGTATTATAAACAGCTTTCCGCGGATATAAAATGTACAATTATAAGATCAAAACAAGTATTTTTAGCCCAAGATGCCGAAGGCATGGGCTGTAAAATCTTATTTTAATCTTATGCTTATACATTTTTATATTCGTTGAAAACTGGATATAATACGATGCCAGACTTAATTTTTTTGTATTTCTGAGAACCGGTTCTTTTAGCCCCGAGATGCCGAAGGCACGGGCTAAAAAAACTGATTTTAATCTTATGATTCTACATTTCTATATTCGTAGAAAACTGCTAGACATATTTTTTTTGTATTTCTGAGAACCGGTTCTAATCCACCGGATATCAATCGGTTTCGAAAGAATACGAGAAAAAGAATTAAAAATTTATTCTGTTTAAATATTTACCAAAATCTCTATTCCTGATTTTGCCCTTTCAAGAACAGTCTGTAAAGTTTAAAGAGTCTTACCCGTAGTTAAATTATTAGAGTTATGCTTGCTAGAATAATCATATACTTGTTTTTTTTTAAAACTTAAATTATAGTCAGCTTAACTTCAACAAAACGTTTGATAATTAAATGTGAAGTCAAAACCACAAATAAATAATTTAAAGTATTTTTTTTTGCAAAATTCCTTAGTCTTTCTTTTAATATCTAATAGATTTAAACATAATTTGTGAAAAATACAAACTGCTTATATACAAAAAATATCCTACAAGTCCTTGAAGAGTGCATTTTTATTAAAGATAGGCTAAAACCATTCTAACTTTCTAGTAGTTTATTTTATAACACTCAATTGGCTAACCATTGAAATTCTATTTCAGTAAGTCTCACTTTGGCCCAACTACAAAAATGTTTTGTTTTCCATGGTAATTTAATCAGTACCTTAATTAAACTAAGGAACAGCGATCTACAGGGAAAAGACAATGGTCAAAAACTTGATGTATATCCCCTTCTTTAGATTACAATTAGCGGTGAAAAACTTTACACACTCGACTTAATAGAGCAACCAATTACTCCTTCTTTCGATTACAAATAGTGGTTGCAAAGTTTAGACACCGGACCAGCAAATCAAAATTAAATATATGTTCCCAAAGTTATGGCAACTTTTTGTGTTCCGCTACTTCTGGATTTTGTCATCCTTATTTTTGATGAAAACTGAACATCTGCCATAAAACCCACTTTGCACTGTCCGCTTGTCATGCTTTGCTTGTTATGCGTGTTGTTATTCTTGTTAAAATTAAACCTAACGCTTATTTTCTCATAATTTGTAGATGCCCTGTAAAATTTTACTTGACTTAATTTGGTTTTGTTTACTTTTAAAACAAACTTCACACACTTTTATTTACTTACAAATACACATTAAACTTGGATCTTAACTTTTTATACCTATTCTTCTTGAAAAAAAAAATTCTAAAACTGAATTTTAGGAATACTGATTCCTTTTCGAAAAAAAATTTGTTTAAAGCAAAGAATATCTTTAATAAGTCCTAAAATGTAACTATGTCCTGAAACAGAATCCTGTATTAAAGCAGTTTTGCAACAATTTTCCTTGCAATTTTGTTCAGACTTACACATACATTTTTCTCATTTTTTCAACAGATTTACTTACAATTCTGTTTCGTTCGACTTTTTTACATTTAAATTCTGATTATTCAGTCCTATCACTATACAAGTGATTTTGTTCATTTAACCTACCTTTTCAGAGCTTATAAATACATACATATTACATACATTTATTCAGTCCTGTCACTCTACAGGTGATAATATTAGTTTGAGCTACCGTTCCTGTGCCTTGCTTTTATGGATGTTGTCATCCTTGTTTAATAGGTTTTTGTCTTTAACTAAAATTTAGTGGAACAAGGAATAAATTGTCCAAAGGAAGCGCAGCATAGTCATTAGTTAAAATTATCTGTAATTGCGGCATTAGCTTAAATGGCAGAGAGAGAGAAAGGACAATGGGATGTTTATTACAATAGTCTCAAAAGTTTTATAATAACGTTTCTTATTCGATGGCTTAACAACCTTTTGTGAATTTTGATTGGTTGGTTCATTAAGTTCATTGTTCCGACATTTCAAGCTAGAAGAGGTAATTTGTTGTATCATGATTGGGGATGTACATCAATTTATCGGCCATTGACGTGTTCCTTTAAATCCCAGAGAGCTTCCAGACAAAAGTTGTGCGATCAAAGCATATTGGTTGTTTGTTTGATGTCGTTGGAGAGACCAAAATCAAGGAGCCAAAAAAAAACAAGTTCGGTAGGACAAACGAACATTTACACTAGTAGAGTGTCAGGACTGAATAAGCAGAATACAAAGGTATAAATCGAAACAAAATTGTAAGTAAATTGGGGGGCAAAACTTCTTAAATACAAGATACTGTTTGAAGACATATTTACAGAAATATAATTATTTTATAAAATGATTGTTAAAAAATAAGAAATATAAATAAAAACACAGACTTTTGGAAACAATTATAGAGTTGCTACCATTCCTAAGTCTTACCTAATTGTTGTAGGAATTATAATGCAAAGTTTGAAATAAACTAAAAGTGCCAACCGTTACGGACGGAACCATAAAGGCATACAAACAAGGATGACAGCATCCATAAAAGCGAAGTTCTGAAACGGTAGGACAAACGAACATTAAAACTTGTATAGTGTCAGAACTGAATAACCAGAATATAAATGAATAAAAGACGTCAAAACTAAATTGTAAGTAAATCTGTTGAAATACTGCTAAATAAAGGATATTGTTTAAGGACATACTTACAAATTTAGGACTTGATTATAGAGATGCTTCGCTTATAGCAATGTACTTTGTTGTTCCAGGAATCAGTTTTCTGAAAATCAGACCAATCATATAAAAAATAACATGTTTAAAATGGACGTACTGACTTTCTGGTTATGATTATAGAGTTGCTTCACTTTCTAACTCGTAATTAACTCCTATAGGAATCTAAATAATAATTTTATCACATATATTTTATTATAAATATATTAACTAAAATTTAAAACACATACATACGAATAATAAAATCGTTTTGAGAAGCACAATTTTAAAATTTTTCATTCAAATTTTAGAGAATTTTTACTCAATATCTATAAATATTAACAAATTGATATATCTTTAAAGTTAATTTTAGATTTTTAGTTAATGTCAAAGAAAATTGTTAAATTAATATTAATAAAAATCTTATTTTGGTAGGTTTAATCTTTAATAAATGAGAAAATTGAAAACTTTAAAACATGACATTTTTATTTTTAAAATGGACTAATGCCCAACATTTAAAAAAAATCTTTTTAAAAGAACGTGTCCTAACTTTTGTGATTTTTAAAAAAATAGCTAGTCGGTGCTTTTAGTAAGTAGTAGATGTAAAATGGTCCAAAGAATTTAGATATGCCATTTTTTGTAGACCTCTTATTTTTGACGTAATTTAAGTTTTACAAAAAATTAAGTTGGTTTTAGGGTACTAAAACGCAACAAAGAAAGAAGAAAATTACCATTATAAACAAAAAAGTAAGTTCTTTAATTTTACAACTTACTTTTTTAATTCTGTTGAGTAATTATCCAAAAAATGCATTTGTTGAACCCTATGAATCAAATCTTTGAACTTTGGGAGCTCGTCATGAATGGGTTAAAACAAAATCACAAAAGTTAGGACACGTTCTTTCCTTAAATAATGATTTATTGTTATTTAATACAGAAATACTGATGTTTAATCTATTAAAAATGCTCATAGACCTAAATCTCCTTATTTATTTAGGAAAATTGACATAATTTGCCTTAACTGCAGGGCTCGGCAGCCATCTTCTGTAAGCCTCAAGAACATCAACCATTTACAATTTCAAAATTCAGCTGGAAGTATAACCCTGACACAAATGTTTCACAAACTTTCAACGCATCCTAAGATTTGATGCTAAGTGGCGACTGACGCTTGACTACCGAGCCCTGCTTAAATGGCATCTAAGATTGATTTTTTGATAAGTTTCGAATTAAAGAAGAACCTACACACATTTTCAAAACTAATTATCAGAGATAAAAGGTAAGGTAAAAGAAAAAATAGTTAAATTGACTTTTTTTGAGTCAGTTTATAATTCCGAAAATGGCAATATCTGATTCAAACTGGAAACAACTGAGCTGGATCTTTAAATCATTTCAATGGTGCGCTAAATCACCACGCGCAAAATTTCAGCCAATCACAGCGTCCCATTTCGTAAAGTGCGCCGCTGTGATTTGCTGAAATTCTGCGCGGCGTGATTTAGCGCACCATTGAAATGATTTAAAGATCCAGCTCTGGTGTTTTGGGTAAATAATAAAGTAAGAATGGTTAAATGGCGGTTTCCTCAAAATAGGCAAATAAATCACAGAAACAACTCAAAATAAACTGAAAATAAGTGGGAGAGTTTGTAGTGTGATTTTGACTTACTTTAGTTAGGTTAGGAGTAGCAAGAGTTCGGATTAAAGATAAAAAATATCACCGCCCTATTTTTCAAAATATTTAAAAAATTAGGAGGTAATTTCTAAGGTTGGGCCTACACTTTTTTGGCCGGATACCGGATATCCGGTATCCGGATATTTTCCATATCCGGCCGGATATCTGGCAAACGCTTGATATCCGGCAAATTACCGGATATCCGGCCGAATAACCGGATATCCGGCATTCAAAATCAGCCGGATATCCAATATCCAGATAGTTTCAATATCCGGTAACCGGCCGGATATTGAAAATGGACTGATATCCGGCCGGATATCCGACTAAACCGGATATCCGGCCCAACCCTAGTAATTTCTTTGACGCAAAATACTTTGAGGGAATAGAAAAAAATTATTATTACATTAACTCTTAATAATAAAATTGTTGTTTATTACCTACACTTTTATTTCTAACATAAAATATTAAATTGTATAATCTACTTAAATATACTGAACATCCATATCTTATATAATAATATGTAAGGTTTCTGTTTTCTGTCTCTTTAGTCGCCAATACACCTGAAAATTAATATAAATTTTAAATAGGGTAATACATAAGGGATAAAAATTTGGAAGAAATGTATTTTTTTATTGGTTTAGACTCTAATAGTTTTAACTTTAATGTTCATCGGTTGCCGAGATCTTAAGCTTCATACAGACGGACTAACATCGTTCTACTTTTTTAGACTAGCGGCTTCGTCCCTAGCCTCCAGGGGCTTTGCCCCATGAGGTAGTTTTAAAAAAATGAATAAAAAAAATTTCTAGTGCTCCGAACCATACTCTCCCCCCCAATTTTTTTTTGAGGGGGGGGGGAATTTCATTTTTTGGGGGTGTCCCACCCCCTAAGAAAATAGCTTAAAACCACCACAGGACAAATAGGTATATACCCTAAAGAAGAGTAGAATCCGATCGGTTCAGTGGTTACCGAGATCCTAAGGGACACACGGACGGACAGACAGACATCAAGCTACTTTGTATTATAGATGATAGCAGCGTTGCAAAACTTTTTAATTATATTTCTCGTATTCATTCGAATCCGGTGGATAGGAACCGGTTCTCATCCATACGAAAAAACTATGTCTAGCATCGTATTATATCCAGCTTTCTACGAATATAGAAATGTACAACCATAAGATTAAAACCAGTTTTTTTAGCCGGTGCCTTCGGCACCTCGTGGCTAAAAAAACTAGTTTTAATCTCATAATTGTACTTTCAATATCCGCGGAAAGCCGTTTATAATACGACGCGAGAAATAACTATTCCAGTATAATGGTTTTGAAACCGACTAATATCCGGTGGAACCGGTTATCAAAAAATATGTCTAGCATCATATCATATCCAGTTTTCTACAAATATAAAAAATACAATCAGAGTCTCAGGGCTAAAAAACTGGTTTTAATCTTATAATTGTACATTTTATATCCGCGAAAAGCTGTTTATAATACGATGCGAGAAATAATTGTTCCAGTATGGTTTCGGAACCGACCAATGTCCGCTTGATTAGAACCAGTTACAAGCCATACTGAAAAAAATCATTTATCACATAGTATTGTAGACAACTATACCCAAGAATAATAAAATAATACTTAGGGCTAACAAAACTGGTTTTAATCTTATAACTTTCCATTTAAATATCCGCGGAAAGCTGTTTTTATAACACGTTGCGAAAATAACAATTTTTTACCTGAAAACAGTTTTATAATATGTTTTGAAATATGTTTTAGCTATTTCATCTGTTGTCGATTTCTCTCCTTCTTTACTACAAATAGAATTAGTATTAGAACTTTGTTAATCTTAATTATCATAAATTTTTGGAATAAAAAGTTAACCTCTATGTAAGATAATTTTAATCTTCAAAAGGCTTAATTTTATTTATCATAATTTGTGGTTAACATTAATTTATAATCCATTTTCTTATCTCTTTATATTACTATCTATTGTTAAAAGTTTTAGAAAAAAGTAACTGGACAAAGTGTCTCAAAAATAAGCCATGTGACGTCGTAAAAATGAGGGATTATCCATCTTTTTTATAGGGGTTTTCTTTCCCACTTATCCTCTCATCTCCCTCATTTTTATGACGTCACATGACGGCTTTTTGAGACACTTTGTCCAGTTACTTAGAAATACGTTCTCTTTTTAGTTGGCTTTAAACCTTGATTGGCTAGTACAAACTATCAGTGTTCAAACTTTTTCACCATAGAAGTTTTCATAAATAGAAGGGGTAATATTGTTTATTATAATTAGGAAGTATAACTTAAATTTATCATCCATTGTCTTATCCCTTAAGATCCCTGGATTGGACCGATGATAATGTAATACTAACATAGCTGTCTATTGTGCCCTAGCAATATGGGGATAGATGTCACTGCTTTTGGCCTACCTGTTCTATTAACAAAATACAATATAATTATACCCCCTCTCTTTTCTAGAGGGTTACTTTCCCCCTTCCCTTTCTCTTCCCCGCTACTATGACGTCAATAGCATAGGTAGGCCAAAAGCTGGGACATCTATCCCCATTTGCCCAGAGTTGGATCTTTAAATGTATAGCCATTGCCGTAGCTGTGCTTGTAGTCGTGGCCGTAATTGTAGCCGTCGCCACTGCCAGTGCTTCCAATAAAACATGGATTTTTAAATGTTTGAAGTTTTTACGTATTATCATTTTTATTTTCTTCATATTTTTACTGAAAATTTAAAAAATGGTTGTGATTTGAAGATCGCATATAGCCGTGGCCACACGTAGCCAATTTGATTTAAAGATCGCTATTAGGTTAGTGGCTGTACCTCTGGCCACGGCAACGGCTACACATTTAAAGATCCAGCTCTAGGCAAATGGGGATATATGTCCCAGATTTTGGCCTACCTATGCTATTGACGTCATAGTAGAGGGGATGAGAAAGGGAAGGGCACTAAACAAAACTACGATACTAACCTTTTAGTTACAAATCTTTTAAATGCTTTTCTGATGGGGACTTTGGTCTTCAATAAATGCGGACAAATTCTACAACAAAAAATTTTTCGATTGTTTTAATTATGATAATCTTACCTAACAATTGAGTAAACAACTATTTTTTTCATGTAAAGGAATTAAATTTGAGCATTAATAGTTATTTCTCGCATCGTATTATAGACAGCTTTCCGCGGATATAAAATGTTAGTATTACCCAAGATGGAAGGGGACATTAGGCTGTTTATTACACTAGTCCCAAAATTTTTATAATAACGTTTTCTTTTTCGTTGGCTTTACAACTTTGGGGACTTCAATGGATTTTGATTGGTTGATTGGCGTCCAAATGTTTCAACCAATAATTGTAATCTACAGAAGTGGTAATATTGTGTATTATCAACTTTGGGGTGTACATCAACTTATCGACCATTTTCTTATTCCTGTTATTACCTCTGTTCACACTGTTCACCAATATAATCACCAGTACACGTGCATGTGTTGGGTCCTGAAATAATTTTAATGATAATGACAAGTTTTAGTGTGTTCTATATAACCATTTATTTGATTGACCGTCCCCTGTCTGGACTATGTATGCTTGTAAGTTCCTCCTGTTTATGGGTCAAGGCATTCTCAATACTGCGCCTAACGTATCATTTTTAACTTCTCTAGTATGACTTTAGTATTAACCGATTAATATCCACTGGATAAGAACCGGTTCTCAGTCATGCTGTAAAATCATGTAAAACTTCGTATTTAAGAATTTTTTCCACAAATATTAAAATAAAAATCCTAAATCTTTTAATTTTTCATTTTAATATCCGCAGAAAGCTGTCTATAATACGATGTGATAAATAACTATATTATAACCTTCATATTACCATCCCAGTCTACCAACAAATATACGGACCAATTGGTCCAGCCGTACGTTTACAAGATCTTACAGGACAAACAAACACATTTCTAGTTTTTAAAATTGTATATCTACCTGTACAAACGCCGCCATTCAGGCATCTAGCTGTGCAGGTAAAATCACTGCAGTCTGACCCACTAAAATATTAACAATGTAATCATTTAGGATTGAACCGGATATCCGGTTTGACCGGATACTGGATATTAAAACTATTCGGATACCGGATATCCAGCTGATTTCTAATGCCGGATATCAGGTTAAACGGACGGATATCCGGCATTGGCCATACTACGAGTAATATAGGTTAAGAAACAAAAGAACTCTTTGATTGCACAATCTTTGACTGGAAATCCCAACTGTGCATGGTAATGAGTTGATCCTGTTTTGGGCCAAGGCATTCCCTCTACTCTGTTCTAGACCGAGATTCGAACCTTTAACCTACCCAATGTCGTTACTTGTTGAGTCTCGGTCGCGGGTTCGGTTCAGCGGTTAGCGGATTCTTTCGCTGCACACACACACACACACCCACAAACACACACACACACACACACACATAGAGACATCTTCATTATTCATAGATTTGTTAAATTGTATGTACGTAACACTGGTTTCAAGTAATGCAATTTTACTTTGGAAAAAATGAAAAACTTTTTGTATACTAAAGTGCAATTTGTGTAACATGTATTGTTAAACTTATATTTTGTAAGAAATTTAGAGAATACATATATTTTAAAAAGCATAGCTTTCTATATTAAGGGTCAGTGTATCTGTACGGCTAAGTCAAATCGTCCAGTCAAATTCAAATGTTACATAAGGATTTCGATATTATTCTTCAACTATAATTTCAACATAAAAACAATTGGATCAACTGTAGTCGACGGTAAAATATTCCTGGCAATGAATATTTCCAAAAATCTATGAGTTTTAAAGACTGCTAGCTGCCAAACAACTGAACGTACAGATCATACCCGCACACCGTTTTAAGAGGCATAAAAAGCCCTACAAATAATCTGGAATAGCCAAGATCCAATGATGCACGTCGATCAAAACGGTGTGCCGGTATGATCTGTACGTTCAGCTGTTTGGAATGTTTTACCGTGAACTGCAGTTGATCCAAGCAATTAAACCACAATAAATCAGATATCCATTGTAAACATATTTTCCGCATTTACTTAGATTTCTACTTCATGATTGCTAGGACTATAATTAGGTATACAAATAAACAGTTGGCCCATAATAAACATATTTATTTCAGACAATTTTGCGCAAAATAACGTCAAGCGCTGTGTCTTTGAGTGTTTTCATCATTGTTTTAGAAATTTAAATGTTGTAAGAAATTTAAAGAGTTGGTTCTTCAAACTTTCCTTACTTTCTGTATAACGGCCCCAGGGAGGAAGGGGACATTGGACTGTTTATTACACTAGTCCTAAGCTTTACAATAACATTTCTTATTCTGAATAACTTTGGTGACTTTTGATTATTATCATTAAGTTGAGCGTCTAAACGTTTCAACCCCTAATTGTAATCTACAGAAGGAATATTTTTGTGTCATCATTTGGGGATCAATTTATCGGTCATTGTCTTATCCCTTTACATTCCTGACTTTCTGTAAAAACCCTCACTTCCATAGAAACAAAAAATTGTTGGTCTCATGAAGCAAAATTTTGCTAAAAAACTTTGTGAAACATTATTGAATTATGATTGGTTGATTTAAAACTAACAGTGTCCAAACTTCTAAATTAAAAATTTATCCTAGAGAAGAGAAAATTTTGTTCATCAGCATTAAAAATATGAAATAATTTATCTTCTATTGTCTTATCCCTGAAAGTTCTTAGAAAACCTAATATTTAATAGAAAATTATGTTTTGTAAAAATTAAAATAAATGGACGAATCAGCAATAAGATTCAAAATAGCAACAATAGAAACCAACTATGGAAAATAACTTTTGAAATTAAATAAAAGTTAATCTATATTTTCTGCTGAGGGGAGCAAAAATTGATAATCTACATATAATACAAAGTAGCTTGATGTCTGTCCGTCTGACCGTCTGTCCGTCTGACCGTCTGTCCGTCTGTCTGTCTGTCTGTCCGTCAGAAGCTTAAGATCTCAGTAACCGCTGAACCGATTGGGCTCTACTCTTCAGGGATTATACCTACTGGTCCTGTGATGGTTTTAAGCTATTTTCC
>LS057730.1:0-10659 GCA_900241095.1 Acartia tonsa
AAAATAACATTGTCTTAAATGATTCCAAATTACTAAGGTAATTTGGCAAAAAAATACAATTAAATTTATTTTTTGCAAAATAAAATTGCTGGTATGTCGTGTGACAACTCACCACATTTCCCCCCCCCCCTTTTACATTTAATTTAAAACCTGATAAATCTAGGACAAAACTGACTTCCGCATCGTCTCATTTGTATGTCAGTACTTCTGTCTAAATTACTTTTCAACTCGCCGCTTCAATAACATTAAACATGTAGCATAATCTAAATTAGGTAAAATAGACATGTTTTTCTTTTAAGCACTATATATTAATTTTACCTTTTCAAGAGTGTTTGGAAGAACCGAATATGAGTTTTTAGCTGAAGATGAAAACCAAGATTCTGAAGCAAACTTATTGCAGCCTGCATTAATGGAAATACCAAAATCTTTTGTTGGAGATAAATTGAATAAGATATCTGTAATGTCCAAACATACCAATAAATCAGATAAATATACAAGAGCCACAAATGTTATCGAGAATTACAAATACTTTTACCTGAATTTGAGGCAAGTTTATTTATTTTTTTAGTAGAGAAGCTACTCTATAATTTGAATACCGTCTGTCTGAAACGTTTGGGTGGCACCGATAAAAGATTGAAAACTAAAACTTCTTGTCAACATTCCCATCTATATGGAGCATATTAATGTATTAATCATTCGTAGCCGTCAGACTGCTTTTAAGCAGCTATTTAGCTATTTTTCACAACTGATTTTATCAGTTCCTGTAAAAGATAGAAGGCTGAAGCTCTCAACATTCCCACCAATATTGAGCGTAATTAAGTCTTAAACATCCGTAGCCATCGGACTGCTTTTAAGCAGCTTTATAAACGCTTTTACTTTTTCTGCTCTTGCAAAAGATACACGGCTTAAACTTCTTGCCAATATTCCCTTCATTGTGCACCATAATTAGCTATTTGGCATAAAAAATTTATGGTAGTCTGGCTGCTTTTAAGAAGCTTTTTAGCTGCTTTTATTTTTATAACTTTTAAAGACAAAAATCTTATTTTTTAAGGTTTCTTGATTTTAAGTTTTTGCTTATCCTCTCTCTTTCTTTTCTTTGTTATAATACCAGATAATCTGCTCTATAACTAACTTTGTCCTTTTGTTTACTCTATAATAGATTATGTGCTTCGCTACTTATGGATGTTGTCAATGTCATCCATATTTATCGTGATGATTAATTTGTATTTATATTTTAAACAAGGATGACAATATCCATAAGTAGATAAGCACAAAATTCATGGATACGAATATGCACGATGAATTCAATAACATATTTTTTCTCAAAAAGGGGGGGGGGATGTGGTGACTCGTGTCACGACATACCGCCAATTTTATTTTGGGTGCTACTCCCTTAGTTTAAAAGATAATTGGGTAAAATCTTTTGGGCTGGGTCACTAATAACCTAAGTTTTGGTATCACTAAAAAAAACGGCGGCAGGACCGCCGCTCCCGCCGTTCACCGCCATTTTCCGCCGCCGCCAAAAAAAACTTTTTTTATAGCATTTCTAGCCGAATTAGGCAATTTGGAATCATTTGAGACCATGTTATATCTTTCAAAAAATTTTCCCCTTATAACCAACCCTGCAGGGGGGACTTTTTACTGACCTACTTAAAAAGATTTTGTTTCAATATCTTTAAAAGCTTAGGAGAGGCACTGAATGTAAGATATACCTTAATAAACGAAAAAATTTTGAAA
Source organism: Acartia tonsa (assembly GCA_900241095.1). Taxonomy (NCBI): domain Eukaryota; kingdom Metazoa; phylum Arthropoda; class Copepoda; order Calanoida; family Acartiidae; genus Acartia; species Acartia tonsa. The sequence continues at coordinate 1,738 of LS057730.1, forward strand.
GATATAACATGGTCTCAAATGTTTCCAAATTGCCTAATTCGTCGAGAAATGCAATAAAAAATTTTTGCGGCGGCGGCGGAAAACGGCAGTGGACGGCGGGAGCAGCGGTACCGCCGCCATATTTTATTCAAATATTTTTTACTGACCTACCTAACAAGATTTTGTTTCAATATCTTTAAAAGCTTAGGAGAGGCACTTGACCACCTTGATAAACGAAAATTTGAAAATGGCGGTGAACGGCGGGAGCGGCGGTCCCAGATATGGGGGAAAATGTAAAAAATATAAAAATAGCCAAAAACCTAGTTTTGAACATCACCATAATTCTAAACAAAATTGACAATAAGGGAGGGTTAAAGAAAAGTCCGGTGAGGGCAATGTAAGTAATTTCATATACAGGTGGGATGGCCGCAATGGCCAACAATAAAGTTGCCAGTGAGTCCAGTAAGTTAACCAGGACACCATGATAATAAAGGTCAACAACAAGGTCTTGAAGGTCGCCACAAATATCATGGTGGTTACCAGTAAGGTCAGGTTTTGCCACTATGATATAAAGGTCACCAACAAGTCAGGATGGTTGCTATCATGATCATGAAGGTCACCAACAACGTCAGGATATTAATCATGATCATGAAGGACATCAACAAGTTTTCTAATAAATTGGACAGGAAGTCTTTTAAGATAGCCAAGATATCAATAACCAATGAACCGATATGTTTCTCCTTTACAATGAAGCTTCTCTTTATAACTATTTAGTGGTAGGGGACCTTTCACCACCCCCACATTGGTGGTCAACAACTCCCCTTCCCCCCCCCCAAAAAAAAATGACCCCTTCCCTATATTTTTCTTATTTAAAAACTAAGATAAAATATTGGAGTTGGAAATCCACCAGTGACCATTCTGACCTTGATGGTGTCTTGGCTAACTCACTGGACTTCCTGACCACTTTATTATTGGTCATTTCTGCCACTTTTCCTATAAATGGACTTTCTCACATTGCCCTAATCGGCAGGGAGTAAGGGAGGGGACAATGGGCAATTAATTCAATTAAGAGTATTTGCTGAAAGACCTTGAAATCCAGATTAATTCAGCAAATATGGAGGAAATTTTAAAGGGAGAGTTAATACAATACAGAAAACAATAAAAAGAGAAGAAAGTTCCAAGAAAAAAGCATTCATTTGAAAATTATATTACCAGCACATCAGACTGACGTAACCATTATTGCTCCAAATGCCCCCTTCGGTTCGCCATCTTAGATGGTAACCTAGCAGCTAAAAAGATATTCATGTTTGATTTGTTGATTTCTTTACTTTCTAATCTATCTTAATATCATATTTTTAGGAAAGATACTTGCACAGATGAAATGATAGTTAACATGATGCATACTACAAGAACATTAGAATCTTCGATATCATACCCTTTAAATGATGAAAAAAACAAATTCAAAGAAGAAAGAAACAACAAAGAGTCAATTTTAGTAGGGTTGAATTCAAGATTAAAAACAATGGAAAAAAATGCAACTATTACATCATATCTTATCAAACAACTTAATCATACTGTATCAGTGCATACCAATGACATGGAAAGAATATTAGAAGCCGTTATAAAAGCAAAGGAATCTTTTCAAGAAACAATAAAAGAAATGTCTTTCTTTAGAAATAAGCTGAAAATAATGAATGAAAATGAAATCAAATATGATAAATTTCTTAAAGACTCCTCTCAAAATATGAAATTACTTGTTATGGGATTCCTTTTCTTGACTTTGTTTACGCTTCAAACTGTGTGCAACGTGGATGCAAGATTTGGATCTTGTGAAGAAGTTAAGCTTACAAAAGAGACAGGAACATCGACACATGATTTGATTGAAACAAAATCAGTTAAAAACAAGCCTGATCGAAGAACTACATGGTGTGGAAGAACTACGAAAGGAATTTTACCATACTGTGTCAGCAACAATAAACCTATATTGCAACTCATCAAAGAGGAAACAAGGTATGTAATTGTAAAAAAGAAGTAGGGGGTTAAATTATTGGTAGCAAAGCCACTCTATAAATTTTTCTGCCTGTATCTTCTGTAATGTATAGGTGGACCGATTATAATAAGATGTATATCTTTCACTTTCCTTCACCCCCATCACTAAACTTTCCCTTCTCTTTTTAGGGAGGGTTGTGGCGTAGTTTGTACTGTATCCGACACATATCCCATATTCGATTCCCACTGTTTAGATTTTCACCAACAGATTCCCCTAAATGCTGAATGTTGTATGTTATTATTGAGGGGGGCTCAAGGGCCCCTAGATGCTTCTAGAGTCGTATCCGCTAATAATGAATATGTAATAATGTGCGCAAGTGAAGGCACACTAATCCTTTTCTTTTAACATTAATTAATTTAATATTTTCTCACCAAAAATTAATTGTCGTTTTAAAAAATGGTTAGTAGTTATTAAAAGTTATTAATCCGTACGTAACGTATTGCTTTTTTCACTAATTTAGAAATGTTAAATTTATTCTATCGATTTCAAACTTTGCATGGTGATTCCTGTAGTAGTTAGGTACGACTTAGTAAGCGTAGTAACTCTAAAATCGTTACCAGAATGTCCGTACTACTATTTTAAACATATTAATGTTTTAATTTTTTCAACAACATTATTTTATGTAATATACCTAATCATTTTATTGATTTGATTTTGAAGTACTGATTTCTATTACAATAAGGTACAATATTAAAAGCAAATCTCTATAATCAAGTCCTTATACAATTTCCTTAAACAGAATTCTGTATTTAAGAAGTTTTGCAACAAATATGATGATTATTAATTATAACAGTCAAAAAAGTGAAAAAATCAGCATGTTTGAAATGGACGCACGGACTTTCTGGTAATAATAAAAGATTTGCTACGCTTCCTAATCATGCCTAATTGTTATAGGAGTCATTATGCAAAGTTAGAAATCGATTGAACAAATAAAGCCTGTTTAAATTAACGAAAACAGATAACTGTCCGTGACAGACGGACCGACTGACCCTAATTTAAGCGTTTAAAGAATATTAAAGGATTTTTAGCTTTGATGAATTGCATCCAACTCAGCTGTGTTTAAACAGATTCCATTTCGTAAAGCATTTTAGAAACATTGCAGTTGCAGAACAGAGAGTAAAATATGGTCTTCAAAAGTAGGAGTTAGTGTTTCCTGTGATTGCATCATGAAGTTATTTTTCTACTTTACTTTTGTTCCTTCTGGCTTGAGGTTCTCCATGTTTTTTTTTACCTATCTTTAGGCATTGTAGATTGATGTAGCACTCATAATTGACTTATGAAATCTTAAGTCTTCTAAGTTTAAGAAGTCTTTGCCTACATGAACTGTTTGATATATGTTTTAGATCATTACAGATTTATTCAAAACTGGTAGATTGTTTTATGGCAGTCATATAATCTTTGTAAAAGCATCCTGCAGTGATGGTAATAAAGTTATTCAATTGTTTTCTTATCTTTGTAAGATCAAGTTCTGTATCAGGCAGTACAGCATCAAGAATTCTGTGCTTACTTGTTTTAGCAGCTTCCCAGGTTGAATAGAGACCTTCATCACAAACTTCTCAAAGTTGTCATCTTGAGAAAGATAGTTAAGAAGTTTTTCTAGATATTCAGATCTATGTCTGTTAGACCATTTCTTGGAAGCCTTTCTAGCTTACATATATTAAGATACAAAAAAACCTTGATATTGATTGAGGATAATGTTTTTACTGGTGATTCAGGTGATATCAATGTACATAAATACAACTTATCTTAGTTCCAAATTTTTGTATTATATGTCTCAAATCTAAGAATGTCACGACAAATAAGTTTATATTGTAAAAACAGTAGAATTACCTTATAAATAAGAGAAAATAGCATTAAAATACCATTTCCTGAAAAGTAGAACCTAATTGGTTCAGCAGTTACCAAGATCTAAAGCTTTAATAGACAATAAGGTAAAATAATTATCACGTGATAAAAAAATGTTTTTATTAGGGTTGAGCCGGATATTCTCACTTTTATAACTCATTTTGTCCGTTTGTCTTTTTCATAACAGATTTTGTGCTTCGGTACTTATAGATGTTGTTATCCTTGTTTTAATTATATACAATGACTGTAATTTTTTATTCTTGAAGCTATAAGAACAATTTTTTCAGAAAATGTTTACCTTTCTGTAAATTTTATATTAGAAATTTTAAAGGAGCAGCTGTGCTAAGCAGCTGCAAGCTGGCGCAGCTGGCGGTCAGCAAATATACAGCGGCAGTTTTTATTATATTAAATTTGAGCAAGTTCTAAAGACATATTAGAAAAGCTTTTCTTAAATATTTAAAGTATCTTGGTCAAAAATTGCGGTCACAGGAACCTTTAAAAGTCTTCTTTATACCTAGAAGATCAAGACTTTCGCATTTTCTCATTTTCTCTCTGTGGTGTTTTCACAATGAAAAAAAGGCAAATTTTCGTGATTTTCAAGTTTAAAATTTTTACATAAATAAAATGAAATTTTAAAAAAGGAAATAAAAACAATTTATGGGCAAAGACTTTTCTTGGAAATGGGGTGGGTTTTTTTTTCCCTTTTTAAATTTTTTTTATTTAGTTTGGAAAAGACTTTTGATACAAAATTTGTAGAAGAAACTTTTACTCAAGAAGGTAATTTGTGTGTTTTTTTTTACAGTAAAATATTAAATTAATGACCTAAAGTCGTACGTTAAAAGTGTGTTTTTTGTATATTAAAAAAATTTATTATAATAATTAAAAAAAAATTCCCTTAAAGTCTGTCAGAATGTTTGTTTGTGTGTTTGTCTAAAAGTTTGTATGTTTGTACCAAAAGATTTTGTTACCGCTGAATTGATCAGGTTTTTCTAATGCCTTTAGTTTAAGATAAAAAAGGATAACTACTAGGGTCACAAAAGTTTTTTTGTAGAACAGTTAGTTTGTCTGTTTAACAAGATTTAATTTTCTTGCTAAAAAAAAAAAATTGGGGTGATGTCATAAATTCTAAAGCAAAAAAAAAACTTAGATAAACAAGATGTTTTTAAAAAGTTTAGCAGTATATTTTAACAATTTATTGCATTATTTTTTAGCAAAAGATATAAAATTCAGAAATTTTTTTTATTAAAACAAATTTATGTAGTATTTTTTGTCTTAGTTAGAGTTCTAAATTAATAAAAAAAATCATACAAATCTTCTATTCTTTTTACCTCTATAAATATGACTTATTTTAGATTTGTTTGAAAAAGATCAACCTAACAGGATGTTTCAAGATAAACAATTGACTCAGGAATTTTATAATTTCATTATTTAAGTAAAATCCTTAATTTTTGAATTTTTGTGTATTAACAAAATTTATAGTTTTAAACTGTTTAAAACTTGTTTTATGGTTTTTAAAGAATTTTGAACAAAATTACTTATTTAATGAAAAAATAAAATTAGAAAAATATATTTTGCAACAATCATGGTGTAAAAATTCATAGAAGAGCAACTTGGTGCGGAACAAGAAAAATTTTTTAGCTTATCTGTGATATATTTTTATTTTTTTATGATTTAAAAAAGGCATCTAGTTTTATCATTGTTTGAAAACAATTTTGTGCTTTTTTGTAATTTATATGATTTAAAAATATTGTACTAAAAAAGGTTGTATGTTTTTGTTTGTGTAATAGTGTCTGCTTGGCTAATGCAGCGCAATTGATGCAATATTTATTGCTCATGCTAAAAATTTTTAAAATAAAACTACGTGGCGAAGTAGCTAATTATATTTTTAAATTAAAAGTTCCTATTTTTAAAGTTTAAACTATTTTTAAAAGTTAAGTTTAACTGGCGTTGTACTGTAAGTATTGTAGTGTTTCCAGCCAAAAAGAAATTTAAATTTGTTTAATAGCCAATAACAGCTTAGTTTGCATTATTTTCTTTCGTTTTTGCTATGATTTTTTTTGTTGACAAACGCAATTAAAAATAATTTTTTTCATAGATTTATAGCGATTACTTTATATAGTAAATTACGGTGTACTATATGCTTTATGTTCTATAAAGCTAAAATTTTGTACTATATGACAAAAAAGGTACTATTTAAGTTAAAATTTTGGTACATTATGAAAAAAAATTTAAATGTGTTTAATAATAATATTGTTTGTAATATTACATTGTACTTACAAAATATTATTTGAATAAATAGTATTTATTTTACCTGGTTTTTTTATTAAATTTTTTATAAATTTTTTATTCTTTTTTTTACATTAAAATTTATCTACTCAGGATAAACATTCATGAAAAATCACTATTAAGTATTTATCTTATATTACAAAAATGCATTTTAATATTTTTCTAAATGCAGCCTTTTAATTTTAGCTCTAGCACATACTAATAAAGAACTAGTGATTTGAGTATGTAAAAAAATTTAAAAACCAAAAGGCTAATATAAGCTCTAAGATATGCAATGCCTCTTAAAAGTCACTTTGATCATACATATTTTTGCCTAAATTATTTTTAATATTTCTTTTACTAGGTATATTTGCTATAACTTTTATTTAATAGATTTTTCCAATTTTTAACATTTACAAAACGGCCTGCATTATTGCGTTAAGATCCATGTCAGATCTGTATAGGAAATAAATGTCTATATATGAGCTCAAGTTTTCCAAAGGATGAGTGTTTAAAACTCATAGTGCTCAAATAATTTATAATAAACTCTCATTGACCAAAACAATAAGACTTATTATTTTACTTTTTAAAGAATAAATTAAATTTTTTTACTTCATGTTGCTATTTGCATAATATTGAAGTATTTAATTACTATTCTTAAAAGAGAAAATTTAAATTCATAATATAGTAAATTAAAGAAAACTTAGTTTTAAAATAAATCGATTGCAGCACCCCTTTCTTATGTGTATTCATTATTTATAGTATTCGTATTTGTTTGATTATGAAATAAATAACTAAAATTAGCCGGACAGAAATTCTATCGTAAGTAGTTGAACTTGAAGTAGGTAATTTTTATGTGTAAGTTGATATAATTATATTTATTTTCTAATACTTTCCCCGTAAATATACAGTAAACCCCCCTACCCCCTAAAAAAAAAGAGCATATTTCTATCTCTTTTTATTCTAAATAAAAAAATGCATAAGAATATTCTAAACTAGCGGATGTGTACATAGCATATAGAGGCTCTGTAATAAAAGGGACAGAAACAGGCAGGAAAAAATAGCTTAAAACTAGCTGAAAATGAAATAGCCTAATACTGTCATAAGACCTATTTAAAGCTTACCTAAAAAAGAGGACTAAATTGCTTCAGTAGTTATTAAAATCTTAACCTTTAGACAAAAAAAACTTTAAATAATATTACTATTAGCGTTTGCGCCTTTATTGTCTACAGACTAGAAAAAAATCTTAAACTCATCCCAAGACTTAAATCTGAAAATAAAATAGCCTAAAATCATCACAGGACCTAAGTTAAGTTTATATAAAATAGAGAACCCAATCAGTTTAGTTGAAATACTAAAAGCTATACTGACAGACCGCCAGCATAAAAAAAGTGGAAAAGCACATTTTTCAATAAAAATAAATGGCCTTTAGAGCATTGCAGACAAACTGACGGGCTAATTGAGAAATTGAGTAAATTTCTAATTATAGAGGTGCTTAGCGTAAAAAAGTATATTTAATAAAAAAGCAAAGACAGCCAAAGTGAGGTTTAGAGTGCTTTCCTCTATCGAGTGCATATCACGCATTAAAAATACACTTCCATATTTCAGAAAAAATTGTAAATAAGACGGGATAGGAATTTTTTCCATTAGTTTAACTCCTGCAGGGTGCCTGAACCCACCGAAGTTTACCCTTAATGTGCCCTTACTCTTGATAAGATATTAATTATAGAACATATAGAATTTCTAAGAAATTTTAAGTCCTAAGTAAAGCTAATAAACATGTAAATTTTTACAATAGAATTTTGTACAATATCTCTGATAGAAGATGAATATTAAAGCATTCTAACAGATATACGACAAAGTAAGTTATAAACTGGATGTTTATAAGTATAAGGATGTTTTCTTTAAATATCAGTTATTAATCTATAATAACTGAATAAAAATTCATGTTTACTCCTTTACGCTTTCTTACAGACAGACAGACTTTTCAATTAGAGAACAAACAAGAATGACAACATCCATAAGTAGCTAAGCACAAAAAATCGTAGATAAGAATACGTACAGGTAGATTTAAAAGTTTTTTACTAAAATCAAGAATAGATTTATTGGATAATGAAACCTTGTTTTATTTTGACGATGGTCAAAGTAAATTATATTAAAGATGCTCATAACAATAAAAAAAAATTATTTTGATATTAATATCCCATAAAAGTTTGAAAATTGGATTAAAATAAATAAAGATCTTTGGAAATTTGTAAAACATATAAAAATAGCCAAAAACCTGATAAAAGGCAGTCTGGCCGCCAAAGTTGTTTTCTTAAAACGACAAAAAATTTAATTCTTAAATTCTTAAAAACTTTAAAAATTTGGAAAATCGGACTATATACATAAGATATGAAAAAAAGTGTTTAATATATTTAGAAATAGCCTAAAACCTGCCAAAAAAGCCAATCTGACCGTCATGGTTATTTCCTTTAAAGACAAGAAATTAAATTTTGATATCTACAACTGAAAAAATTTTGAAAATCGGACTATAAACACTAAAAATATGGAGATAAATGTTAAAAATATAAAAAAAAGCCTAAAACCTGCTAAAAAAGCAGTCTGGCCTTCATGATTTTTTCTTTAAACGACAGGAAATTTCATTTTGTTATCTGTAACTGAAAAAAATTTGAAAATCGGACCATAAACACTGAAGATATGGAAAAAAATGTGAAAAATATAAAAATAGCCTAAAACCTGCTAAAAAGCGGTCCGACCGCCAATGATGTTTTATAGTCAAT